>PVJO010002432.1:0-143570 GCA_004026905.1 Hystrix cristata
AAAACTAAAAAAAAAAAAAAAAAGAAGAAGAGACATCCAAAAGTGACAGTGTAACTCCAGATCTTTCCAATTTGAAAACCAGGATGCTTAAATTACTGGCAACATATGACAAGATTAATTTAGTCTGACTTTACAAGCCATCTGTTACAAGTCACTGTTTATAGACTTGTTTAAGGATAGATATAGACTTGTTTCTGGAAACAAATTCCGAATTACTGGGCTGAATTTTAGAGCACGCTCTAGAGCCAGCTACGTGCACTCAAATCCTAGATGTAGCAACTTATTACCTGTGCAACCCTGAAAAAAGTTATTTAAATTCTCGTGCCTCTCACTTTACCTCCCTCTAGATCATATATCTAAGGCACTCAGTAGAGCAGCTCAGCACTGTAAGAGGGCAATACATCCAGTTATAACTGATAACTCTTTCTCATTAGCAATCCAAAGAACCTGAATGCTAGAAAGGGTACAATTCAAATGACATATAAAGGTAATTTGTGTGTATGTGCACACGCACACACACGTGGGCAGAGGACTGAACCCAGAGTCTTGCACATGCATGGGCTCTACTGCTGAACTACAACCTCAGCCCCTGACAATTTCACTTGTATAAACCCAATCCTATGTTTATTTTCCTAGAATTGGCCCAGAGTTCTGCAGTTTAAATGCCCAAGAAGTGAAATTCAAGAAATTAGTTTCTTCATTTGTTCTCTGGCTTACTTATCAAATCACAGTTCCTTGTAGTATATAACAAGCCATTAAACTGATTTATTCTGTATCTGGTTTACCAGGGGAAACCCACTTTGCTTCACATTTTGCCACAAGTCTATTGCAAACTCTGACTCTACATTTAATGTTTTGTGACATTTGTCAGAAAGAGAAATAATTTGTTTAAAATCAAGATTTAAAATTCTCGGTTTCTTTTGGTTCAACTCATGAGCCATATCGACATTCCTAATTCTTGCCTATGTCAACTGTTTACTGAACTACTGTTTTCTACTCTTAAATGATTTAAGGCGGAGCATCCCATTTTCCCCAACTGTTAAACGGGGTAGAGACACTCGCATACTCTGTCCCTGTCTGCTTCTGACCGACTCCTTGGCTCATTATTCGATTTCTTCATTCACAAAAACCCAATTGAAGTCCAGTTACGTTCACAACTGCCGGTGACTCTCCTGCCAGGTGGCTTTGGGTGCCACGGGGCACCGGACGCACCAGAGTTGGTAGGGAGAGGTCAAGCCGAAGATCTCTGGGATGCCACCAGATGAAGGGGAAGGTGTCAGATGGGTGACAGGTATTTTGTGAGGTGCTCAGGACTGGGGTGACAGCCGAGAGCGTGATGGATCAAGAAGGGCCTCTACGGGGCAGCCAAGCGAGAGGTAGGGTTTATAAGGGCGCTTCAGAAGAAGGAGAGCCAGTGGCAACCTGAGGGAGGAATAAGGGGGCACCAGACCAAAGGAGGACAAGAGAATAGCTGGCCTTGAGGCGGAGCCAGTGGCCTGGGGAAAGTTCGGGAGTAAAACCCTCGATCTCACAGGAAGTCAGCCACGTCTGAGTTAGAACTGTTGGATCTCAGAAGGGTCTCCCAAATTAGTACCTGGATAAGCGCCTTCACCTCCAGGTCGAATTTGACAATCTCTTGATTGCAGATTCGGACGTGGACATCTTGGGGAGCCGCCATGTTGAGACGCCGGCTACGGGAAGCGGCGGTGCCCAAATTCAATCGCGTTTTCGCGTCGCTTTCTTTCCTATTCGCCCCAGCTAACAGAAGCGCCCCCTGGAGCCCGGCGTAACTGGAAAGTGAGCCGCGCGACTTCAACACTGGGGACTTTTCCCTGAAAAGTGTTAAGAAATTGGCCTCTCCTCTGGGGTTGGTCCTAATAAAACAGAGAGGAAAAGAGACTATCAGGAACGCTTAATATTGGCACTTACCATCTTCCACCTGTCATCCACTCTGATAACATGTTTTTTGCAGAGAAGAAAAAAAGACCAGAATAGTATCAACTGGAATGTCTCTAGGAGATGCAATTAATCTTTTACTAAAAAATTTTTTTTCTTGTATTCCTCATTTTCTGCAGTATGAATTGTTAAGAGAAAATTATAAGCAATTTAAAAATGTTTGAAATTTAAAGCAGTTCACCACAGGATCTTTGAATTAGCCCAACACATGGTTCACTGACAAGTTATGTACCTCAGGCTGGCCTTGAACTATGTACCCAGGCTGGCCTCAAACTTGTGGCCACACTCCCCTTGCCTCATGACCCAAGTGCTAGCTAGCATTACAGGCCTGCATCACGCCAGGCACAATTGGATTAGATAGTAAACCTTCAACAAATGGTGGCTCTTTTCATTTTGTCTTTACTACTAAATAGTTCAAGTCTCTTAGCTCGTCCTCAGGACATCAGCCACCACCCCTACCCCTGGCCCCACACTCCCCTTCCTGGATTCTTAAGGCTCTTTACAGTTCTGTAGCTTTGGAATATTGGTGTTCCCTCTTCCTTGAATGCTTCCCCTCACTTACCCCATCCCATCCACCTTTTTTTTTTTTTTTTTTTTGGTGGCGGTGGTGGTGGTGATGCAATCCCTATCTACTACCCGAGCCCTATCTACTTTGGTTCATTTCACTTCAGCAAGCACAGACTGTGAGGACCTGAGTGCTTTGCTGTGTTCATCTTTCTTAATTCTCACAACCACAATCCTTCACAATCCTGTCACAATCCTTCACCACCTGAAATTCTAAGACCCCAGTTTTATACACCAGATGAACTGAAAATGGATTAAAACAAAAGAAACAACGCTGCCCCACGATTACTGAACTCGAAAATAGCAGAGCCTTGTCTGAAAGCCGCCTCTTCTCTCAAAAACCAATAAGGCCCCTTCGGTGCCAGGAGATGGTGTAATTAAGAGGTATACTGCTTACGAGTAAGGCCCTGGGTTCCATCCCTACACCACCCAAAAAATAAGAAAAGAAAAAAAAAGAAAAAATATGTATATGGCCCCCTGGGTAGTGTGATACAGCTGGGCTATCCCTCTTACAGGACTCAGCACATCTTCCTCATCACCTCACTGCACTGCATACAGAGGCAGTGTATTGCAGACATAGATGTCTGTTTAGGCTTGCATTCTGTTCTACAACCCCCTTCACATCGCTGTGCCTCAGTCTCCCCAAAAGCCAACTGGTGATAATCAGCAGCACCTATTTCAATGGGGCTGGTTGGAGAATTAAATACTACAAATACCTGCATCCTATGGTATTGCCAATGTGATGTGTTAAAACTGAGATTTTTACTAACTAGATTTTTTTTTTTTTTTTTTTTTTGGTGCCAGGACTCAGACCTTGTGCTTGCTAGGCAAGCACTCTAACCACTGAGCTACAGCACCAGCCTAGGTTTTTACAAGTCTCAATTTTGTATTTCTCATCATGAACGAGGTTAAGGAACTCACTCTTTCCTGTACTTCAGAACTATCTGCATTCACTTTGCTCATTTTTCTGCTGGGTCGTTGGTCTTTGTCATGTTAGTTTCCAGGAGCTCACTGTGTATTAGCCCTTAGGGACGAGTTGCAAAGCTTTTGTGTTTTGTTTTTCACCTATAGAATTTCAGTTTGGCTTATGGTGTTTTAGGATTTTAATCTAAAAAAACTTTTTTTTACATAGACTTGATCAACTTTCACTTAGGACTAGTGGATCTGGGGTTCAGTTTAGTAAGGTTTCTCTCATCCCCCATGAATTTAAAGGAAATGCCCCCATTTCCTCCTGGTGTTTTTAGTTTTTTTCTTTTCTTACATTTAGATCTTTATCCATTTTAAAATACGTATTGGGTTATGGTGCGAGGTATAAATAAAGCCAACTTTACATGTTCTCAAAAGTTACTGAGTGGTTCCAACACTCTTGACTGAAAAGTCCCATCTTTTCTCATTGGTTCTGGGTGACACACCATAGTAAATTGTCATACGTATTTATGTATGAGTCTATTTCCAGACTTTCCAGTCTACTGGTATGTTCATTCATGTACCAAAATGGCACTTTTAACTTAGAGTTTTAATATTTGCTAGCATTAAACACCATTTATCCCCTCTCCCTTCGTTCTCTCTCAGCTATTATTTTTTTCCTCACATAAACTTCAGTGGTTTTGTTTTGTTCAGCATTTGGCTTTTATTTGGACACCACTTTTATACATAGAACTACTTCATCTTTTAAATGATTGCATATATTTCAGTGATTTCTTAAGTACATTCATCTCAAGGAGTCTTTAAAACAGTATGAGAAGAAAATGTAGTATCTTCTTCCACTTATACTTACTCTGAAGATTTCCTTTAAGATAAAAAAGTTTTATAACATGCATTACATTAGTAAACACACATATAATTAAAAACTGCTATTGCCATTAGTGTGTAGTGTGTGTGTTTCAGCAAAAGAGAGTATGATACAAAAATGTTTGGAGACAATTGCCATAATTCATTTAATGTACCCTTCATTAATAAATATTTAAACTTTTCCCATAGTGATTTTAAAAGTATGTCTACAAGTTCTTTGACATTTGTTTTTTCAAAAAGTAGAGACTAATTTGCCTTGGGTGTGGGCCAGATTTAGTGATCTGAAGAGTACAGTGTGGTGGCACATGGCAGTGTGTGACTATAAGACGATACGGATGATACAATGAATATGGACAAGGCATTCTATGATGGGGTGGATCTTGATCTCTCGGATTCCTTTTGATGGAAGAAGCCTGCTACCACGTTACAAGCATGTTCAACCAGCCCTGTGGAGGGAGAGGGACAGAGCTTCGCATCACAAGCCACCACCAATGTACTGCCCACGAGAGCAAGCTACCCGGATGCAGATCCTTGAAGCTCCAGGGAAGCCTTCAGATGCCTGCAGTCTTAGCTGATACTTTGATTGCAATCTTCTGGAAGGTTCTACTTTAACTTGCTGTTAAAGATTCAGATGTTGAAACCACATAATACTGATTTCTCTGATAGAACCGAACGGCTAGTAACTGAGGCTTATCGAATCTTGCAGTTTAATGAGCATCAGAAAAATAAAGACTTTAGAGGTGGTGACACCATGAAGAGAAAGTGTAGCTAGATTTTTACCTGTGAATAAAGTCTTTTATGAGTATTGTGTCTGTTCCTCAGTCTAACTGAAAATGAAAAATCTCCAACTTGGAGAAATATAATGACATTTGGAGCCTAAGGTATGTTACAAAGTAATTTCCAGCGGTAATATTGTTATGGTTGCAGAAAGTAGAAAAACACAGGTAATTGGGCTTGTAGTATTAAATTTAATTCATAAAGTTTAGTAGCAATACTTCTGAGGACAGAGAAAAGTCAGTTTTCAATATAACTAGTTCAGAAAAAAACTCTGTTGTTGCAGGAATTGCCTACTCAGATTTCAGAGTATAGGCTTTTGGGTTCTGAAAAAGGAAGAGAACTACTGATTTATTATATATCGCAAGTTGCAAAAAGATCCAAAAAGAAAAAAAAATCCAAAAAGTTTCCTAGAGTTGATATACCTATCCAAAAAAAATGAACCTAATTGACACATAAATGCAAATTACATTTCTAAGTTAAACGAAATTCTATCATTCTTTTTTTAATGGCACAACATCATGATCTGTTTCCAAATCCTATTTTACCTTGGTTCTAAATCAATAAAGATGAGTACTTTCCCGTAAGTCAGTGCAACCATTGTCACATCTTTTCAGAAGCCCAGCAAATATTTCCCTTGATTAATGTCCCCTAGTTTTCAGTCAGTGAAAATGGCACCTGCCAGAAAGCTCCCCCTCACCGTCACCACCTCTAAACTTCGGTGTTTTTAAAGCCTGTTGGTATGTTTTATTAGGATGACATTACAATTGCTAATGTACTTCAAACTAGTAGCTTCAGGTTGACTCTATCTGTTCAAGATATTTTCCATTCATTCAAATTTTCTCCTGTATTCTTCACAGTATTTTAAAGTTTTATCTAGGCTTAATGCATTTTTCTGTTGTTTATTCCTGGTAATGTTTTAAGATTCAAAACTTTTAAAAAACACGTTGACATTTACGACTTCAGTGTCTTGGACAAGGGAGAAATCCCAAAACTGGCACTGGACAGATCTGCTATATGCCTTTGAGCCCCTCTCCCATCATGCTTCTTGTTGGAAATTCCTATGCAATCAACAGTCCACAGGTGCATCTCTGTGCAGCAGCTAAAGGAGAAAACCTATCTCCCCTTTTCTAGCCTCTCCATCACTCCTCCTAACAAGAAGCAATCCTGTACCATTTAGAGACAATCTTGGAGGCACAGGTGTACAATCTGGTGACCCACACAACCAACTTTACTTCAACTCTACTTTGCTCCCTGGTATCACCTTCATATTGTGATCCTGGGACTCATCTTTGGTTACTACATCTAAGTTTTGGCTTTAGTTCTTTTTAGCTTTCAGATTCTAAGCCTATTATTTCTCTCCAACACAGACATCCTCCCCAGTATTGCCTGTGACTTGGCCTGGTCCATCAGAGAGGAGTGTGAATTGTCTCTGGAGTACAGCAAGAATGGGGTGTGAACTGGGGCTCAGTATCATGAAGCTGAGTATAGGGCTAGTCCCCCCATCTGAGTCTTGTTGACTCTTTTGTATAATGGACATGACTACCAATCTCACTGGCCCTTGAGAACAGCAGCTGGGTTCCCTAACAAGAAAGCAGCTAGCAAGGGCTTACAAAATGCAACCCCCACCCCTAAGGACATTTAATACCTTCCTATTCTGAACATTTTAGCTTAGATGTGAAAGCATTTCCCAACTAGTGTTTTTCTTTCTTTCAAATTCCTCACTGCGCTGTGGCTAAAGAACTCCCCTGGTTCCCACATCACTATCAATGAGAAGGGACAACTGAATGACTCTCCTACCCACCAAGATTCTGTTTTTTAAGGACAACACTGACCTGACTCATCCAGCTCCTTAAAGTTCCCAGGACCGTGACTAAGGCTCCTGCGTTGAGTGGTCTTGAGCAAGAAGTCCTGAAGCAAAACCAGTCCATAGGAGGCCATGTCTGCTTTGCTTCCCAAGGGCCCAAATGATACCCAAATGAAGTAAAAAAAGGTCTAAACCAGTGATGATAAAACTTTAGAGACCGAGTGCCCAAACTGCAACCCAAAACCCACTTATTTATTGCAAAGTGCCAACACTGCAATTAAACCTGTAGCTGCTGGGGCTACAGTGGGGCAACTTGGCTTGCGTGCCCACAGAGAAGGCTGCATGTGCCCACTGCAGTACGTGTGCTGTGAATTTGCTACCACTGGTCTAGGCGGTCAAGAGCACAGGTCTGTCAGTTTTAACATGCCCCAATGGATCTGGTACAGAGGGCCTTCCACCTATTGTAACACTTGTGTTGTTCTGCAATCCTGGAAACATGCTGCCTGACCATTATTAGAGGTCCCTTTAATTCCTCTAAAGTCCGTATCTAGCACAAGTCCTGGCAGAGTAGGTGCTCAACAATCGTTTGTTGGCTTAAGGAACACATATTCCCATGGAAGCCTTTCTCAGGCCCACCTGGCTTGAGGTTTAAGTACATACCTGACCTAACCTGAAGACTTAGAATGATTAAGACACACAAAAACATACCCCAATCTTTAAATCAGGAGACCCCAAATAAAATATTTTCCTTGAAGAAATTATTTGCCAAGAGAATCAAAAATGTAAAATAAATTATGCTCTAAACTTTGAATAAAAATGGCTATACCAACAATTGTTGTCATAGCTCAATTTCACTGAGATACTGAAGGTATCAGTGTAAAATATAAAAATATTAGCTCTTTGTACACTACTAAAAATCAGACCAACCAGGAGTCCACTGCTCTCTTTAGTTGAGAACTTCTTTAGAACAGATTGTCTTGAGGTATAATCACAGGCCAACACAAAGGCAGTAGAGAAAAGAAGAATGAAAACATGAGGCAAACAATTCAAAACCTTTTCATCTTTTTTATTTTAAATTACAAAGGATGTTGCATACACTGATGGATCTGTATCTGACGAGAAGTGCTGAGGGGCTGGAAGGTGACAGAAAACAAAGGCAACCTTTCCACTGACTTTTCTTCTGAAATGAAAACTACACAACTATTAACCAACATTGAATAGGATAATTTTAAACAGCTCATGCGTCGACAAAATAAAATTCTTTCTAGACAACAGACAAGACTGAATCCAATAAAAAGTGCCATAACTCCAGTTGGGAGGGAGAAAAATAAACAAAACCACAGAATATTTATGATAGCATTACAAACAGGATCCTAAGCAACTATGCAAAAAAGGCTGCCACATTATAGAAACAAATACTTCAAACTCTTGCCCTTCTGCGACTTCTGTGCTGGCAGCCCTAGTGTCACTATTAACCACCAATGCTAAGCTACAGGACAAACCCTAGAGAAAGGAGGTAAAAAAGCAAGCGATGGGATACAGTGTCATAAAAATGTGGTGGAAAGGCAGATACAGTACACACATACACATTTATGTTATTTGGTTCTGAAAAAAACAAAGGGTGCAGGGCAAGACACAGGAATCAGTCTTGCTCCCATCCACCCAAAATTGAGTTAACTACACCATTGTGTTTACATTGTTATGAAAGAGGCAAACCTAGTTCACCTGAACTTGGCACACTGAAATACCCAACTTTGATGTTCTTCACTAGTCACCTGTCTTCAATTCCAAAATACTATTTGGAAGTAGTTGTAAGGTTCTATTTCCTTACTACCAACTCCAAACCATTCTTTTCTAAACAAAAATGGCAATTTGGCATAGTTCAGTTCCTAGGTGTAATTTCTACAATTTCAGTCAGTTTACTAAGCATGAGGACTATGCTTCAACACATAATCCCACTTGCCTATGGAAGTGTGTAACTTTCAGTAGTACATTTTCATTATCTTTCCCCAACATGCTTATTCCTTAAAACGAAACAACCATTCCTACAGTTGACATTCATTGTTACATCCCAATGTGTTTGAAATATTAAAAAACATGGAGTCATCTTCTCATAATGCCCTTATTAAGATTACAAAGATTACAAAAGAATCCACAAGTATTACGGCACTGTGTGAGACTTATTTGTCATGATCCAAGGGAAGAACAAGACTGCAGTTCTGTGCAAAGTTGTGGAAATGGCCTCAGTTCCATGGGAAGTGGTATTCCACAATAGACTTCACTAGAAGGATAACTGAAACCTTTTAACACTGAAAGCGTAATTCAATGCATTCTCAAAATTCAAGTTTCAAGATGTGAGAGATGCTAACATTCTGTTACATAATCTACTAGAACATACTTGAACAGAATTTTAGGAAGACTAAAGAAAGGGAACATAAGTTTCTGTTAATTGCTGTTGAAGGCAACTTGAATTCATTTCTTAGAAAGTTAACTAAATCTTAGCAGCTAAAATAATTTTAAATGTGTGGAATAAAGAAAAGCACATCCATTCTTGACATTTTGGTGAATAAACTAACAGCTTTATTAATGAAGGCAAACATCAGATAATTGTATGAATATTATATATAAAAAAAATCCAAACTAACAGCATTGTATTTCAAAAGTACTGTACTTCTGTTTCTTTTAAAGAGACTTTTCATCTATTGTATAAAACAAACAAAATGGGTACTCTTCTCTCTAAAAAGTTCTGGGAAATTAAATAGTCCATTTCAAGCAGATGAACTGAACACATCTTTCTCTAAATGCAGACTACTGCTAGGAAGCAAATAAAGTCAAGCATCAGAAAGAAGATGTATGACAAATTCATGAAAGTGAAAAGGGATGTATGTAGTGAAATCACGGCTAATCTTTCCCCCCTCATATTCAAAGACCATTCAAAACTGGTCTTTCATACAAATATAAAATAACTATAAAGAGAGGGAAATATGAAACCATACCCATCTGAAATCCTTCATGATGCTTTTGTAATAGTTCTGATTCTCTTACCAAAAAGATCAAAGTTAAAGATTTAGGAAATGGAAGAGAATGAAGACATTTAGTTTTAAATGTACAAGTAAGGCACAATATAAAGCCACATCATAATCTGTCATGAAGGATATAGGAAAGGACAAGAATCATACATGGTACAGTAGAACAAGCAATCATATTGACTGGAAAAAGTGTGGCACCCAATTCAAAACTCAGACAAGATCTTAACAAGAGTAATTAGACAGCATGCTTTCATAGGGAGACAAACTCTATAAAGAATCCAGTGTATCTCAAACTAGGAAGAAAGTCTTTTTTTTCCCCTTAAAATCATAGTAGTACTACAGTCAAAGTCTGTCACTGCTTTTGGAACAATGGGTTTATTTGAGGTGAATTCACAATGCCTTCACTTAAAATTCTGGACTTCATTATGAGCTATCTGTATACCATGTATGAACACAGAAAACCTTTAGAGAGCTCTTCTCTAATGATCTTCACCCAAAAATACATGCCACAATTTTTAAAAACAGAACATGTACAACTGTTGGGGTTTGTATATTACCTTATAAGATTGTTTGTGTGATACACTAAACGTATATATTTTAATGACAATAGAGGAAGCAGATTATTACTGGCATTAAAGTACAACCATTTCTAGACGGTTTAAAATGCCACAGAGTCCCCTGGTTAAAATGTAAAGCTGCACAGCTTGCCTATGTCATCTTTGTGATAAAGTTAAAACAGCAAGAGGATTTAACTTTCACTCTACATTTTACTGCCAGGTTTTTATTTAGATCAAGTATCGCTGCAGCATTCTGACCAGCCCAGATTTAGCAGCAAATGGCAGGAATCATATAAAATGCATTTTTTTTAACAAAGTGCTTTTCTAAGATATACATACATATATAAATAGGTACAAAATAAAGTGTCAACATTAAAAAGCTCAACTATTTAAAAGCTTTTAACTAATTAACTTAAGTAGTACATATAAAACACTGAAATGCAAGGATATGGAATCTACTAAACAGATTCAAAGTCTTTTTTTGAAATGCAAGACCAAAAAATCAAATTCTGGTTTGCAGACAGGAAAAAAGTATTAAAAACCAGAATTCCTAACAGAGCAGCTAGAAAGGGGCAATTTTATAAACCTTAACAGCTGAATCTCTTATCACGAAGCAATTTTCACCTGACTGCAAAACTGCCATATTTCAGAACACTTCAATTTACCATACACTGTCAAGACTTCATATACTTCCAAGTTGCAAACCTGTGCTTTGCCTTCTCCCACCTAAAAAGGAAAAACTTGAAACAATGAACTTGCATTCTACTAACATTAGATTTGAGCATATCATCTGCCTAGCATGAATGCAGTAACCAGGTACATTTCCACCAAACAGGAAAATCTTGTGTATCACAGTTCAGTGAAGGTGTTAAGACAATCCTTTTAAGTTTCTTATGTTTGGAGATGTCAAAGAAGCAAATAAGCAAGAATGTTGGGTTGTTACTATGTGTTCTGAAATCAAACCTTCAAGTGCTACAGCTTCATATGCTATAGCTTAAAGGGAAGAGAAGAAAGTAAAGGAAACATACTAGAGAGACAAAGTATAATTAAAGAAGAAATTTTACCTGGGTAATAGAGAAACATATTTTCCCAGCAGCTACATCTGAAATTTTTGGTTTGCTTTTTAATTTTTTTTTTTTGCTAGATATATTTGTTTTTTCTTAAGTTTTTTCAAAGTTTAAAACATAAGATTTGAGAATAAAACAGAGAGACAGAGTGGAAAGATCTGTGGGGAAGGTTTATAATGCTGCCTTGACATAAATTTTTTATTAAGAGGTAAAGCTTGAACAGTTTAAACAGTGACTAATGAAGCTGTCTTATGTAAGCAAAAAAGAGCACCTAAAAACTAAATGTGTTCATGTTTCTCAATTCTAGAAACTATAGAAGAATAAAGTCACATGTAAGTTGAAGAAGCTAGTTTGAAAATACCTGTACAAAAATATAAAAATCTATAAATTTTTTTGTTTTTGTTTTCAGCTGTGTTGATCTTTGAAAATGTTACATGCACAAATAATACATCAATTGGAAAGGTGGCAACTAAAGAATTAGATATTTTAGCCTTTTTCTTTCTTTACAATATATATACATAATACAATAAAAATAATCTGTATTTTGGTTGTTTGGTGGAAGTATACTACAATAAGCTAAATAAACTTTTAATTTTCAAAATCAAAAATTATTTTATCAATAGCTTACTAAAACGAAATATATTAAAATTTCCTACAATAAGTGCAGAAATAAAAGACTTACAGACATCTAAATGGCCACCAGCTTATCTACTATGGAAGCAAACTAGAGGAACAGCAAAATAATATTTGTATGTATGGATGCTCCTTCTGTAGATAATTGGACCCAAACAGAAATAAAATTCACAGTTCAGTAAGATCCCTAACCCTGACCTTTTAATTTTTTCTTTTTTTCTTTTTTTTCATACATTCATACAGTATCATGTAAGCTGTGCAAAACTTTACTTAGACTGGCAGTTCGCCATATCAGTTGCATTTGTCTTTGGTACAAAAAATAAAACAATCACAATAATGTGCAAGTATTTGTCTTCTTCCGGTCAAGTACCGAAATATGAGTTTTCTAGAGCCATCTTTTTTTTTTGTTTGTTTTTTGTTTTGTTTTTTATACAATACACAGACTCTGTGGCATATATCTACATTTCAACATAGTCCTATATACATTCAAAAATTTGAAAAAGAGTTGGAACAAAAAAACATTTAAACCCCGTAATTTTCCATCTATATATCTTGTTTTTCCTTATTAGGGTTTTCATCATACAAAATATTACCAGTTTTATAGATTCCCCAAAATACAAGGCACAAAGAATATGCTTTTTTTTCTTACTTGCACAGACATTTATATATATATATAATATATATTTATATATATCATATTGAGCTCTGAAAATAAGTATTTAACACGGCACACGGGCCTGTTGAGTGTGCCATGTACAAGTGAGATTAATGGTTGTGGAAAATTAGAACAAAAAGCAGTAATTCTAAAAACAATCTAAACTGTTTAAAAAAAATGCTTCCTCAATATTTTTGTGTGGTTCAGAGCATAAACCTGCCATGATACTTGGCATTATACTAACATATTCACTCCTCCAAAATGTTTGCAATAACAGATTTGTGCAATCTGTACCTAAACATTTATTTAATGTACAAGTTTGAATTCTAATGCCAGTAGGAGGTTTAACCATGGTTTATACTCTGAAAATGCAATAATCAAGTATTTTGGATCATGCTTCACTTATGCTACAAGTTCTTAAAACAATGTAACCTAATTGTAAATGTTTACATAATGCTAACTGACATGCAAAACAGAATGAAAATTTACAATGGGGAACGTGACAAAAACAGACATTTCTAATCAGTGGACCAATGAGACTGATCACACATTACACTTTCGATGTTGGTATCCTTAGTCCTACAAGGCCTCCAGTGGGATTGCCTTCTGCAGTCTTCTCTAACACTTGGTTAACAAATTCTGAAGTTTGCCCAGCAACTGGGAGACCTGAAGGGAATAAAAGGCACACTTAAGACACAGAAATGGAGAGCACTTGGAAGGAAAGGAGTACAACATATTTGAGGATCAGGTGTGGCCCTCAGCTTGATAGGAGTCCAAATGAATGCTCTGGTTGCTTGCCACTGCAGCCCAGAAAATCATTCTGTCAGATTCTATCAGCCCATCAGATGCATGTCTACAATTTTAAAATTAGAGGATTCAAATCAAACCAAGATAAACATGAAAGATGTTAATCAACATTTAAAGTGGGACAGATGACGAGTAGTAACAAATCCAAAGCCAGAGATACCACTTCCTAAACCAACAAACTGTTTTTCCCTGTTCTCTCAGCCAGTCTCTTCCAACTGTTTTAACCTCACCATCTTTCATGGGGGCCTTGGGAGTGGGGTTCCCTCACACAACTGAAACTACGTATTTGAAGGATACGTTTAGTCAACTTTTTAAATTATTGAATACAATTTATATTCCTCTTTCTTCATTTTGAAGAAAAATGAGTAAAAAAGGTAGGCAACAAGAGGGAGAAAAGGAGGGAGCAGAATAAGTAGGATGATTTTCTTTTCTTTTTTTAAAGTATGGTAATTTTCTCATCTTCCTCATCTTCTATAGAAAGGCCAGAAGTAGTCAATAAATCAAATAATAAAAATATAAGTTTAAAAAAAGCCAGGTGTAGTGGCCCATGACTGTAATCCCAGCACTCGGGCAACTGAGGCAAGAGGAGCCCTTGTGAATTCAAGGCCAGCCTGGAATACCTAGTGAGACCCTGCCTCAAAACAACAATGAAAAAAAAAGAAACCCTCTACCTACCTATCTACCTATCTATCTATCTATATAAATATATAGAGATATATAGGCTTATTTTTTTGAAGTGTTAAGAAAAAAGAGTGGCTAGACGGGGCAGCACATGCCTGTAGTTGTAACACTCAGGAGGCTGAAGCAGGAGGTCTGTCATGAGTTCAAGGCCAACCTGGGCTACATAGTGAGTTCAAGGCTAACCTGAACTACATAGCAAGACTCTGTCTCAAAACCCCTCCCTCAGAACAGAATGTGAGAGAAATATATTCATTTAGTCACTGCTCATAGGAAGAAATAAAAATACATTATAAAAAATACTGATATCACATTAACCATATGGTCAAAGGGACAAACTGATATTATGTCCCTTTTGGCTAAGAGAGTAAGAAGGATATGTTAAGAATTCTTCCTAAAAATTTTAACTGCATTTTGTCATGAGGAAACAGATAAAACCAAATCCTGAAATATTCTGGAAGCTCTATCACGTGGATTTTTAATTAAGAAAAAAAATACTGATGTAGATGAAAGGAGACAAAAGAGAGATAAGCAAATGCAATGCTCGATCCTCAAATGGATCATAAAACTGACACAACTGGGGAAAGGTAAATATAGATTTCAGAGTATAGACGGCACTTTATCAATATTAAGTACTTATAATACCAGTGTTGTGAAAGAGAAGAATGTCCTTGTTTTCAAAAGATATAAGCTAAAATAGCTAGGAATAAAGAAGTATGATGCTTACAAGTCACCTTCTAATATACCCCCACCAAATACACATGCAGACAGGAACACAAAATAAATGTAGCAGAACATTAACAACTGGTGAACTGAGTTGAATGAAATGGAAATATTCACTGTACTATTTCTTTCTACTCTGTAGGATTGAAATCTTACATGGAAAGTTGAGAGAAAAAATTAAGTGCAACCCACAAGACAAAAACACAAAGTTGCAAATTATCAGAAGACACACACACAAAAGTAAAGCCTTAATAAGGGATTATAAAGTGAACAATTTTAAAAGGCCAAAAAGGTCATATAAACAAATCGGATCTTTTTTTTGGGGGGAGGGTGCTGAGGATTGAACTCAGGGCCTTATGCTTGCGAGGCAGGCACTCTAATCACTAAACTAAATCCCCAGCTCCAACAAATCAGATCCTTTGATGACAAAACTAAAACTAAACATGGATCATATCAATAAATGTAAAATGAGCTAAACTCCTCTTGTCACTCTCGTAATGATGAACAAAGAAAATCTGAATACTACATACAAAAACCTAAGAATACATTTTATGGTATGTGTAGCTCAGTGTGAAGTCCCTGCCTCAATCTCCAGTACCACAAAAAAACAAAATAAAAAAACAACCTAAAAAGTAAAAATCCTGTATCATGTACAGGTATGAAATAACCATGCTGAATATGATCATTATGTATACAATGTACCAAAACATGTTCTTGGTAAAAAATAATAAAATAAACAAACTAAAAAAAATTTAAAAAGTAAAAATCCCTACCTTCTCAGAAATTTTAAATCTCTCTTAAAGAATTTTGGGTCAAAAAGTAAATCAAGGGGTTGGGGATTTAGCTCAAGTGGTAGAACTCTTGCATAGCAAACACAGGGCCCCCAAGTTTGATCCCTAGCAACCCCAGCCCAAAAAAGTAAATCAAACAAAAGTTCAAAATACTTAGGAAATAATGAAAAACACAATACGTTAAATTTACGAGGAATAACTAAAGTCGTTTTCAGAAGAAATTTGCAAGAGCTTTGTTTATATTAATGAACAAAAAGAATAAAAAGAATTTAATTAAGAATCTAGAAGGGGTTGGAGATTTAGCTCAAGTAGTACAGTGCTTGGCTAGCAAGTGTAAGGACCAGAGTGTGATCCCCAGCACAGCCCCCCCCACCACCAAAAAAAGAATCTAGTAAGCAACTCAAGAAATTAGAAGAACTGGTAAATTCAAGAGTTGGTTCTTTCGAGGGAGAAGTAGAATAACCTACAACTAATCTATTCAAGAAATAAGGAAAAAGCTCAGCATAGTGGCACATGCTTGTAATCCTGGCTACTCCTGAGGCCGAGGCAGGAGGATTCCAAGTTTGAGGCCAAACTGGGCAATTTACTGAGATCCTGTCTCAAAAAATAAAATAAAAAGGGCCATGTAAGGAACCAGGCGTGGTGGTGCATGCCTATAATCCCAGTACTTGGAAGGCTGAGGCAGGAGTTTGAGGCCAGCCTAGGCTACGCAGTCAGTTCAAGGCCAGCCTGAAGTACATAGCGAGACCCTGTCTCCAAAAGAAAAATGGAACTCAGTGATGGAGCACTTGCCTTGCATGGGTGAAGCCTCCAGTACAGGACAAAAGAAAGGAAGGAAGGATAGGAAGGAGGAGAAAAGAAAAAAGAAAGAACATAACAGATACAAAATAAGGAATAAAAATAGGGCACTAGCCATGGGGACAGGGGAAATCAAAAAATAAAGATCAATTTTAATAAATTAGAAGGTCTAGAAGAAAGGGATAATTTTTTTAAGGATAATTTTCTAGGAATATATAAATGATTAAAATTGACTCCAGAAGAAGGTATAATCTAACAAATTACTGTTAGAATAGACAAGTTTTCAAACAGTTAATCACAAAAAACAATTAGGAGGGCCTGAAGGGAGGGGAGGGGAATGGGAAAAAAAGCAGCAGCAAAATATATCACATACTGGTACAAATTCCCTATGATGAATGTTATCATTATGTATATCTAAACTGTACCACTAAAATAAATTAAAAAAATAATTAGAGGAAATAGTTTCAAAGAATATTCTACCAAACCTTTTATTTCTCAGAGAGAAATTCTGGGAAGATGGCTGTACGGAGCAGAGATTTGAAATCTTCATTTTTCTGTATAAAAAACAAGCAAATGGGCTGGGGATTTAGCTCAGTGATTAGAGTGCTTGCCTTGTAAGCACAAGGGCCTGAGTTCGATCCCCGGTACCACAAAAAAAAAAAAACAAAAACAAGCAAATGAGGAAGGGAATGTACTCAGTGATAGAGCACTTGTCTAGCATGTTCAAGGCCAGCAGTTCAATCTCCAGCAACACCAAAACAAAAAACTAGAATAACTAAGTCCATGGAAAATCGGCACACACCTGTGGCACAACACCTGTAGTTCCAACTAGTTGGGAGGCTGAGGCAGGAAAATTACTTGAGCCTAGGAGTTGGAGATCTGTTTGGGCAACAAAAAAAGACTTTGTCTCTTAAAAATAAACAATAAAGCTAAGCATGGTGCTGCATGCCTGTGATCTTGGCACTCTGGGAGACTGAAGCAGGACAATTCCAAGTTTGAGCCCAATCTGGGCAATTCAGGAACTTAACAAATACAAAGGTCCTCGGTTTAATCCCCAAAACCATCATTAAACAAAAAACTCCAAAAACCAATCAAATAAACCCACTAAAAACATGGACAAGTGACAAGGTATCTCCATGAACCCCAATATTCAAGAGGGAGGGAACAAACTATCAAAGGCTATTAAGACTTGAATGGTAACAGCATTTATTTATCTAATGGTATCAATATTTCTATGAGATAAATGAAAAGGAAGTAATGGACCTGGGAACAAAAGAAGTCTAAAATGGCTAATAGGTTATTATTTACTGGGAACCACAAGAGGCCAACTTGCAAACTACAGCTGAAGCTCTGAATTCTGTCCAACCCGATAGTGAGTACAAGATGAAGTTAAGGGGCCTACAGCAAGATGTGAAGGGACCCAAAGTCTGGCCCCTGGGAATTCAGAAAGCCAGCCAGTCAGACTTGTGCAGAAGAGCCATCACTGGTAAGGAATCTGTGGGGTTCGCATCAAAACTGAGCATTACAGAAGAAAAGATAGGAAAGATAGATGTGGTCCAGATAAAAGGGGTGGGGGAGCAGAAGAAATTTCAGAAAACAAGCTGTCATGTTTAACATTAACTGAAAAAAGGGAGGACTCTGTGAAGCTAGAAAAAGTTAATGTGAACAAGCCTTCTTCTAGAAGTTTGGAAAAACTAACTTCATATACAAATGAAACACAAAAAGTATCCAGGTTAAAATCCCATAAAAAATTACTCTAAGCCAGGCATGGTGGCACATGTCTGTAATTCTAGCACCCTGGGATGCTGAGGAAGGAGAAACACAAGTTCAAGCCCAGCCAGGGCAACTTACCATTATTAGTGTGACCTTGTCTCAAAATAAAAAAGGGGTAGGGATGTGGGGATACACCTCAGTACGAAAGCCCTGGATTCAATCCCTGGGCTTTCAATCCCTGGAGGTAGGGAAGGGGGTAAATTAAAAAATAAAAACAATTTTTAAAAAATTACAAACACTGAAGACAGGCAAAGAAGATCCAACCTACAGATAACGAGTTCCTAGAGAAGCAAAGCAAAGCAAATACTAAAAAATACATGAAACTACATACTAGAACACAGTGCATATGTGAGAATATAAAACTTAAATGACTAACTTTAAACATAGTTTAGTAAAATAACAAGAATTTAAAGAAAAAAATAAAAAATCATTTTGGTATCTGGGCAAAAGTAGCAAACAAGTGACATAAAAACTGTACAGTTATGTTTTGCAACAGAAATACTTTATGCCAGAAAAAATTGGAGAAACATATTTAAGATACTCAGGGAAAGAAAATATGCATCAAGGATTTTATATCAGGCAAAAAAACTGACTTTCAAATGTAAAGGGAATACAATAGCTTATCAACTTATGAGGCTTTTAAAAAAAATGAAAAAGTAAAGATACTTTTTTTTATAATAAATTCTCCCCTTCTGCCTAAAAAGGAAGACTGAAATGTTCTTAAAGAAAAAGAAACCACAGAAATGCTCTGTCTGTTTGTTTTTTGGGTGCTGGGGATCAAATTCAGAGCACTGCATTTGCTAGGCAAGCACTCTACCACTAAGCTAAATCCTCAACCCCCACAGAAATACTTTGAAAAAATACCCAAAACATTAAAACGACATCAGTGCATTTGAAGAAAGTCAACCAAACTCATTATTACTGTTTTCTTATTTTGCTTCATGCTTGAGTAATTAAGTAATCTACATGAAAGAGAAAATAAGTGATTGTTTAGGGAAATATTGGTGTTTAGAATTTACTCTTCATGTGAAATTGTTTTTATTGTCCGTAATAATTTTGTTCAAGACAAACATGGTCTTTTATTCTGTGAATTTGTTTGGATTTTCATGGATTGTAAGGCCTTTGGGATGCTACTCATCTGTAAAATGATTTGTTCCTATGGCAGCTAAGCTCCTGGGCCTTTACCATTTTCTTGTCTATGTCTATGCTAGCTATCTCCTCTCTACCCACTATCAGTTGCCCTGGCTTTGGAATGCCTGCCTCTCTGATCCTCACCACAGTGTGCAAACTTTTTAGGGAAGGGAAACCAGATAATCAAATATACTAGAATCATGTGAGATGTCATTGCTGAGCAAAACAAATGAGACTGTTAAGAAAGGTGAAACTAGGCCTATACCTCAGAGTTTGCTCTTTATCCTATTTAAGGTTAAAGTTGCTGAACCCTTGTCTTCAAGCATTAAAACTGTATAATGATTAAGTATAAATTACAAATTGTAGTAACCAGCGGTATACATTTATGAACATTAAATCTCAAAAGAAAAAACTACTGATAAAAGAGAGTTAGTATGAGCTGGGGATGTAACACAGTGGTAGAGCACTTGCCTAGCAGGTGTGGGGCCGATTCAATCCCCAGCACCAGAACAAAAAAGAGAAAGAATAACTACACTGAGAGCACTTGAGTATTTCCTTAAACTAAAAGAACTTTTACTATCTTCCTGAATCATATATTTTATACTACACGTTATTTTTTATGAATGTATCCAAAATTCTTACCAAGAGTATCTTTAATGAGAATTTCAAGCTTCTGCCCCATGTTAGGTCCTCTTTCCTCTCTCGGATTCTGTACCCGGTTTACAATCTCTTGTTTGATGGAGTTGATTACAAATAATAAATTATCTGTAAAACAAAATAAAACACTTGGAACATATCACCAACATGGAAGAATTTTCCTTTACTTATGTAATAGTAATAGATATTCAATTTAAAACTGAAAGACCTAGGGGTGCAGCTCAGTGGTACAGCACTTGCTTAGCATGCACAAGGACCTAGGTTCAATCCTTAGTGTCACAAGCAAAAATAATAATAATCTGGGAAATGTCAAAAATATGGATTCCTAGGTTCCATTCCAATTCAAAAGATGTGGGGAGAAGCCTAGGAATCTCTATTTTAGCAAGTACACAGACATTCCAATGAGCAATCAAATTTGAAAACACAGCTCTAAACTAGCCACACAAAGGTTAAATATTCAAATCAAGGAAAATATTAAAATAAGTCAATGAAACTGGATAATCAACACAATTATAAAGCAGAAGAATGACTGGTTACAAGTAGACCATCTCATTACTGTAGTGATGAGACTGGCTTGAGGAGCCTCAGACACAGACACCGTAAACTAAGAGGAAGGCAAGAATGAATGAAGTGAGCATGTGGCTTTCTGAATGGATCAAGAAAAAGGAGGCTGGGCAAAATGCAGGGCAAGCAAGTAACGAAACCAAAGAACAAGAGAGTCAGCAAAGTTAACAGGAGGTTAACCAAATTCTTCAATGTTTAGGTTTACCATATTCAGTATTGAGGCCCCATAATTTCACTTTATTAGCTTCATACTGGGCTTTTTTCTTTAACCGACAAGCTCTGTAAAAGGAAGGAGCTATTAGTTCACTTTTCTTTTCAAAATATTCAAAATATACTTCTTTTTGCTACTATTACATATTTTCTAATAGCAACCAAAATTTTTGCATAGTGATGTTTATTAACTGAGTTATAAAACATGTTAAAATAATTCATCCAAGTTCATTTTTAAAAATTTAAGGCACATTCAAAAATAAAGCTATAACCAGTATACACCTACTAGTGTGACTAAAAAACCCAAAATAAACATGCAAAAACTGATAATACCAAGTATTACAGATGATATAAAGCAAGTACTGTAGAACCTTCATTTGTTCTGGTGGGAACGGAAAATAGTACACATGACTATTCTGGGAGACAGTTTGGCAGTTTCTTATAAAGTTGAACATTACATTAGACATTTATCCAAGAGAAATAAAAACTTATGTTCACACAAACTCCTCTAAGTCAATGTTTATGGTGGTTTTATTACACTTGCCAAAAATTGGCAATAACCCAAAAAGGTCATTCAACTGTCAAACAGATGAACTGTAGTATAACCCCACAAAAGTACACACTATTCAGTAATACAAAGAACAAGGTCTTCCTCCACATAATAACATGGATGGATCTCAAACGCATTATATTAAGTGAAAGAAGCTCGACTCTAAGGACATACAGAGTACGTTCCATCTATATGGTATTCCAGAAAAGACAAAACTTATGGACAGAAAAGAGATTAGTAGCTGTGGGAGACTGAGGTTGAGAAAGAGGTTTGCTTTTATAATTTTTTAAGGTGATGAAAATGTTCACTACTCCTATTATAATGGTGGTTATATGATTGGTTATGTTTGTAAAAATTCAAAATAGTGTATTAGAAAGGTAAATCTTACTGTAAGTAAATTATAACTCAATAAACCTAACTCACTAAAAGAGTAAACGAAAATAAAGCTGCAAAACTTTTCATTGTTATACTATACTGCACTTGAATCCATTCATGTCCCCCTTTAAAAATTTTTTCCAGGAACCATAAATAACATATTCTACCTTTAGAAGAAAAATTATAATAATCTTCTTGTACTTTTTATAGAAGAAAACTTTTATTTTTGAATAATGGTTGAAGATCACCTCTTCTATTAAAACTCAAGATCCAACCTCACCTCCTAGACTTTATCCACATCAGTAAACATTATTAGCATTTACCTGGAAGCCAGCTTATTTTTTTCCTTCCTTGACCTTGGCCGTGCTGTTAAGGGCAGCTCACTGACTGGAGTCAGGTCACTAATCACTTTATTCAGCTTCCGTAGTTCATTGCCTATCTGGAGTAGTTTTTTAGGATTTGGAGTCAAGTCTTCTACATCAGTTCTCCGTGACTTCTTTACTGCGTATTTTCCTTTAGACAGTTTAAAAGAAGTTAAAGTTTGACCACTGTGTGAACAAAAGATACATTTTCCACAGTCACTACCACCATCTTTTAAAAAGTCTTGCCAGGCGTGGTGGTGCATGCCTGTAATCCCAGCACTCGGGAGGCTGAGGCAGGAGGGTCCCTGAGAGTTCAAGAGCCAGCCTTAAACTACATAGTGAGACTCTGTCTCAAAAAGAAAAAAATAAAAGGCTTGGTATGTTTCTCAAGTCTTGGGATGTTTAACAACCTAACCTAGAAGGGCCAGCCTTCTCTTTCCACATGTGACTGCAAGAAATAGGGGTGGGCTGTGGATGTACGTTAGTGGTAGAGCTTTTGCCTAGCATATGCAAGGCCCTGGGTTCCATCTCTAGCACCACAAACAAAAAAAGGGGGGTGATATTTCATAGTTCTACACTTTTTCAAGTCCTTCTCTAGATATCTAACCCCAATACAACAGATTCTTAATTTCTTGCACGCCAGTACCAAGCATCTCAAACCTCAGGACTGGAGTCCCAGTGTACACAAAAGTCATGGCTTGGGTATGTAACATATGGTCCAGAAGACAATTTGAAGACTTTACCTGAAGATGTTTTGATGGCAGGACTAAAAATTCGTCAGACATAAACATTTTTGTGCTAGATCAAAAATACAACAAATAAGGATCACCTCATTTGAAAGTTCTTCTTCAGTTGCTTTGGTGAATAACATTACAGAACACTGTGGTGGTCCTGCCCTATCACCCCAGGCAAAGGGGATGGCTCTGTCCTCCAAACTTCCATAGCAGTGGTGGTGGACCTACGCTACGGCATGCCATGTTCCTGTGGGCTGTTTGTATCACAGAAAGCTCTAAAAGGTTCACCATCACTGTCCTTTCCTAGAACTCATCACAAACTACCTGGAGTTATTTATTGGGCTTTAGTCTTTCATTTTTGGTAGAAAATTGAACTGAATGTAAAAATTTCATAATTATCCACTGGGAAGTAGTACAGGACAGAGCTGGGTCCCAATGGACAGGGAAATGGAGGCACAAACATACTTAGATACAATTCCCATCCTCAAACACACTTAGCAACTTGAATTTGTGGCGTAAGTGAATACTAAACTGTTTATTGAGCATGATACTTAACTAATACTTCCTCTCTGCCTTTTTTGGTAAAGATTTTAGATTAATGTAAAAATAGCATTTGTGCAGAAAAAAATTCTACTTAATCACAGCTTTCTGGCTTAACAATTCAAAATTTAACCTACTATGATTGTAAGCCTCTCAGGATTCCTACTATTTAACTCTTCTCTTCCCCCCTTCTTTCCTGATCTCTCTCCCTCCCATGGTACTGGGGATTGAATCTAGGGCCTTCAGATGGAGCTACATCCCCAGTTCTTTTTTATTTTGAGACAGGGTGGGTCTTGCTAAATTACCCAAGCTGGGCCTGAACTTGCAATCTTCTTGTTTCAGTCTCCCAGAATACTGGGATTACAGGCATGTGCCACCATGCCCAGCTTCATCACTTCTTTTTCCACAACTAGCTTTATTTTCTTTCCCCCTCCCCATTATCTTTTTTTTTTAAATTCTCCCCATTTACATTTAGCTTTGAGGATTGGAGGAAAATGGAAGGGACAGATGCTGAAACCCAAAATTTGCTTTCTCCTCAAACCTATAGCAACTGTGAGAGGTCAGCAGCTTCCTGGCCATTTCCTGAGTAAGTGGAGTAAGAAGGGACTAGATATGAAATAATATTTATACTGTCCTTCCTTCTCCTTGGGCAATGGCTCTTGACTCTGATAAAAGCTATTTGTGAGCCAAGCACAGTCACGGCACATACATCAGCTCTACTATTCCCCTTTCCAGATGGCTACAAAGGGCTAAAACCTCAAGTACACTGAGTAAGCACTAAGGTTCAGTCTATTTTAAAATGACACTAAATATTCAACAGCAACTCTCTCTTACCATGATGTAAGCCATTTTTCTGATACAGATTGCTTGGTAAGGTATCTCGGTTCCATTCAGATGGCCTCAGAATCCTCTCTTGCTGTGATGACGTAAGTTGTTCACTATACTCCCAGAAGTACCTTCTTTTACCTCTTTTCCGAGAGGATATTGAAGTCATCTCCTTCAAGTCTTCTACAGAATCATTTTCATAACCTTAAAAAAAGGCCCCTCAAATTGTTAAACCCCATAAACTTCAATAAACCAATCAGAACAAACATTCTTTTCTTTTTTTTTTTTGAGACAGGGTCTCGCTATGTAACCCAGGCTAGCCTCGAACTCACAGTGATCCTCCTACCTCAGCCTCCCAAGTGCTGGGACTATAGGTGTGCACCACCACGCCTGGCTGATTCTTCTTTTTTTTAACCTGAGACATTTTCTTTCATCTGAAAACGTTACTGGCATGTCAAAGATAATAAATCAGGTCTGTAAAGTAAATTAATACGTAAATCTCTCACAAAATATTCAGAGATTAATCATCCTTGAATCCTTGGGTTTATCTTCCTCGAGTTTCTCTTTGGTTTCTGTAAGTTAGTATATGGTACTTTCTTTTGGTATCTTCGCATGGGATTGAAAGAACAAATGTAGCTCCAGAATGTCAAAGTAATGGTACTTTGATACTGGACTGTGATTTTAAAATGTCTTCCTCCTAGTATCTACATATATGAAACATCCTAAGAGAGAGTAAACTGTATAACTCTACCCCTTACTGTAGCATCCTAGTTTTGAGAGGGAGTAGTGGTTTTCTTCCTATCTTCCACACTCCCCCTTTTGGAAAAGTACAAAAGATAGTTCTAACCCACACTATTAAATAAAAACTTGTATGTCTGTTCTGGCTAATAGTTTACCAGAAGCAGTTTGTATTTATTTACGTGGTACTGAGGACTGAACCAAGGATTTTCTCACTGAGCTACATCACTAACCTTTCTAAAATTTTTTTATTTTGAGACAGGGTCTTGCTAAGTCTCCCAGGCTGGGCTTGCTATTTTACTTTTAAGGAGATACTTTCATCCCAATGAGAAATTGTAGAAAATACTTAATTCTGAGCTGCTCAAATTGTTAATCAGACCCAATACAGGACAACCTATCAATCTAAAATATCTTCAGAGAATGACTGTCTCAGGTGAACTGTGCAGCAGTAATGCTAAGTACACAGGGAATAAGGCTGACTGTGTACAGGATGTATACAAACCCAAACTTAAAAGTGGCCGGGAAAAACTGGGAGGCACTGGCCAAGAAAAATGACCATCTTTTTCTCCTAAAAACATGACTCCCTGAAACCATCACTAAGAAAGTGATGAAATCCGTTCATTTTGGGAAAAAAGTCTGAATTTTAGAATTGTACCAAGTTTTCTTCAGAATAAGAAGCAATCAAGAGTACTATTTCATTTACATGCCATCCTGGAAAAGGCAAAACCATAGAGAGAGTGGTTGCCAGGGAATGGGGGTAAAGGAAGGGAATGACTATAAAGAAATATGAGGGAATTTGGGGGCCTAAATTATTCTGCATCCTGATTATGGAAGTAGTTATAGGATGATACGCATTTGTCAAACTTCTACCTCGGCACTGCAAAACAGTAACTTGTATAAGGGTACAACTTATACAAGCAGTGAACTTTACTGTGTGAAAATTGTATCTCAAAAAACATTATTTTTTTTAAAAGGATAAGCTGAGCATGGTGGCAGTGTACACCTGACAAACAAAACAGGATAAACTCAGAGAACAGAACAGCTTCTACCTGGGCCGGGGATTTAGCTCAGTGGTTAGAGTGCTTGCCTTGCAAGCATGAGGCCCTGAGTTTAATCCCCAGTACCAAAAAAAACAAAAAAAAACAAAAACAGAATAGTTTCTACCCAACAGTCAAAACAATCTTTTCATAGCTGTGCTAGCATTTACAATGTAGCCATGTGTTGCTTAACAATGTGGACAAATATCTAAGAAATGTGTTTTTCTGAGAATTTACTGCTGTCTGGACATCATAGACTGTACTTACACAAACCTAACCTAAGGTGCAAATGTCATAAATTCTGTATGTAGTTCATCATTAACTGGAATGTTATTGTGTAGAACATGATTATGTTAGCTTAGTGCACATATGGTACTTTAAAGAAATATGGTAATCACTGTGATATGAACCTTAGGTTCTTCAGCAATGATGTACAAGTGATATCACTTTTTTTCAAACTGTGGTAAATACATACGGCAATACTTTCTTTGTTTTGGTGCTGGGGATCAAACTCAGGGCCTTGTGCTTCCTAGGCAAGCACTCTAACGACTGAGCTAAATCCCCAGTCCCATTTGTTTTTGAGACAGGGTCTCACTATGTAACCCGGGCTGGCCTCAAACTGACAGTGATCCTCCTTCCTCAGCCTCCTGAGTGTTGGGATAACAGGAATGTGCCACCACGCCTGGCTCATCTGACTTCTAAGAACCTGGTGAGGAACATTATTAACCAACCCCATTTGAGCAATTACACTCATGGTCGGCTGACATGATCTGGTAGGGCTGGTACTGAATCAGGCCACAGTGACTCAAGACTCTAACTCCAAGTAGACATCCCACTTTCCCTGTGCCTATCTTCTTAAATGGCCTGACTGGATTTTATTCACGTATTGTCCATGTTAAGTTCAAAGACTCATGAAGATTTTATTTCTTTTGTCTCACCCAATTTAGTTATTAGTTTTATTTACTTACATATGTCTTTTTCCAAAGAAATCTTTAAGAGTTATCAGTCTTCTCTGACTTTAATATATTAACATTTTCTAGGTGCATACACACCATATATTACCATCTCTCCCTGTCTTCCTTTTCTGTCACACTCACACACACACCCACACACACAGGATTTGTTGCCTAAAGTCACCCATTATGCAATATAGAGACTACAGTGATTAAGTAGAATGCAGAAAAATTACATTCCCAGATCACTGGTCTAATACTATTTAGAGGAATTAAATATTTTTCAAAGTATGTTCTAAGGAACACTATTATCATAAGATAAAGCTTCATAGTCAAGCAAATTCTATGGTCAAATAACTTTTAAGAAGCTCTGATCCTGCATCTGCCTCTTGACAAATCAAAGTGCACATAAGCATAAAAGACTGAAATGGGCTGGGTATGTCACTCACTGATAGACCACTTGACTAGCAAGTTGAGGCCCTGGGTTCAATCCCTGACACCGAAAAAAAACAAACAGAATAAACCCATTCTTCTCTGTAGAGCTAATACCCACCAGTGCCTGACACAAAAGTAGTCAAAAACTTTAATAAATCGGGGTTGGGTAAATCGATTTAGCTCAAGTGGCAGAACACTTGACTAGCAAGCGCAAGGCCCTGAGTTTGATCCCCAGCACCATCACCCCAAAAAAACTTAATAAACAATTTTATTTAACCAATTTCCCATTTGCTCCAGAATACTTGCCAGCAGCACTTGTGGCTGCAGTACTTGCCCCAAGATAACACACAGGTTACAGTCCTAAATTTACTCCCCAAGTTTGCCAGGAAATAGCTTGCTTTTATTATTATTTTCACAATGCCCTGGTATATCAATAGTCTTTGGAAACAAAAAACAACATTCCATTTGTATATCAGTCTCATTTTAGTAGTGGTATTTCCATTTACAAAATATAGTAATTCTTGATCGCTGAAAATTAAATGTTGGCAGCAAGCTACACTGCTTTTTCTAAATGGAAATCAATTCAACACTTTCTATGGGCCTTTTCCCTTTTTTTATCTGATGAATCACCAAAATGATTAAACTCATTCCTTTCTGATATGATTATCAAAAGGAGGTCAAAAAAGGTCATACTTATTGCCTAAAATTTCAATTGCTGGTTAGGGCAGACTACTGCCATTAAGCTGGTAAAGTCAACTGTGAAAAGGCTTAGGGGGGATTACAAATAAACTCTCATTCTAGGGGCCCAATTCTTAGTCTTACAGCCATGTAATTTCACGACCCCTAACAGTTGTATCCTGGCCACAGAACAGGCTCTATTAAAATCTGGCAGTCAGTCCAGAATAGGGACTGAAACTCTATTTTGCACCTTTCCCGGAACTTCACAGACTCATGAACTGTTGTAGCCTCTATAGACCCAGGGCCCATGTCCACCTCTGGGTCAGGTTAGGTCCTATGAACCCAGATTTCAGGCTGGTCCCCATGGACCCAGACATCAGAACAGCCTATGGTCCTAGGCATTAGACTCAACTGCTCTGTGACTCAGGGAAAAGACCAGCACACTACATGCCTGCAGCAACAAACCTACATATGCACTCCTCCAGCTTGCTTGCTGTGAAATCTCTGGATAGACTTAATGAAGGGCTTTCCAGTCAGTCTGTAAAGACCAGATGAGGTGCATACATTTCCAAGGAACAAAAATAAGGCATTAGTAACTGACCCGAAATAAATGGGAATAGAAGAAATGCCTGACAAGGTATTAAAAATAATAATCCTAGAGAAACTCAGTGAATTATAAGAGAATACAGGTAACTAAACAAAATCAGGAAAACAATACATGAGCAAAATGAGAAATTCAACAAAGAGACAGAGATCATAAAAAAGACATAAGTAGAAGTTTTTGGAGCTGAAGAACAGTCACAAAAAAAAAAAAAAGAACAACAGTTACTTAAAACTGAAAAATTCCAGAAAACTTCAAAAGCAGACTTGATCAAGAAAAAAAGGAACACGTGAACTCAAAATACAGGTTATTTGAAACTACACAATTAAAGGAACAAGAAATAAGAATGAAAAAAAAAAAAAAGAAGAAGAATGAAAAGAATGAAGAAAGGCTATACAGGACTTAAGGGACACCACTGAGCGAAACATTACAGAAATACCAGATATAACAGAAAAACAGAAAAAGATTGATTCAAAGAAATGATGACTGGAAAAGCAAACATCTCAATCTGTGAAACTCAAAGAATCTCAAATATATTAAACACAAACAGGGTCTCACCATGTAGTTCAGTTTGGCCCTGAACTCATGTAGCGCAAGCTGGCCTCAAATTCATGACAATCCTGCCTCAGCCTCCTAAGTACTGAGATTACAGGAGCGTGCCACCACAACCAGCTGACAAGAAAAATATTGAAAATAGCAAAAGACAAATAACTCATTATACACAAGGGAACCCTCACAAAACTAATGCTGGTTTTCTCAGCAGAATCTTAAGAGGCCAGAAGAGAGTGGGATGATATATTCAAAGTGCTGAAAGAAAAATACTGTAAACGAACATTATACCAGCAAAGCTGTTGTTCAGAAATAAAGGATAGACTTTACCATACCAACAAAAGCTAGAAGAATATACCATGATAGACGTGTCTTACAAGAAACACTAACAGGAATTCTTCAAATTGAAATGAAAAGACACATAAGAAATGACAAAATTCACTGTGTAAAAGAACATAGTCAAATTCAGAATGCTCTAACACTGAAACAATAGTGTATAAATCACTTTGAACTCTAAAGCATCAAAATTAAAAGGCAAAGGTATTAAAATAACTATGTTAATGAATACACAATATTCAAACACGTAAATTGTGACATGAGTGACATAAAGTATTGGGAAAGAAGTTAAAGTGTAGAGTTTTTGTATACTGTTTCAGTTAAGTTGTTGTCAGTTTAAAACAAACATACAACTATAATAATATGTAAGCCCCGTAGTAACACAAAGTACAGAGAAAAGAATCAAAGCACACTACCAGAAAAAACTCAAATCACAAAGGAAGACAGTATGAGAAGAACATATCAAAAGAACTATAAGCCAGCTAGACAGCTGGGCATGGTAGCACATGCCTATAATCCCAGCACTCAGGAGGCTGAGGCAAGAGGATTACCGTGAATTCAAGGCCAGCTTGGGCTACACAGTGAGTTCGAGGCCAGCGTGTATTACAAAGCTGAGACCTTGTCTCAAAAAAGCCAAAAACAAACAAACAAAAAAATCCCCGAAATAAAAAAATAAACAAACCAGCTAGAAGACAATGAACACAATGGCAACAGTAAATCTCTACTTGTTGTTCAAGCAGAAGATACAGAATGGCTGAATAAATATAATAACCAAGCACCACCTACATGCTGCATACAAGAGACTAACTTTAGCTTTAAGAAAACATGTAAGCTTTGAAAGTGAAGGGATAGAAAAAAACCATGTAAGTTGTAACCAAAAAGAATAGGGGTATACTTAGACTAAAATAAACTAAGTAAGAGAATATAACAATTATAAATATATATGCACCCACATCTGAACACTAAAATATATAACACAAGCATTAACATAACTGGATAAATATTATAATGCTAGGGAACTAAAACACCCCATTTTCAACAACGGATAGATAATCCAAACAGAGTATCAACTAAACAGCAAACCTGAACAACACTAACGACCAAATTGGACCTAACAGACATATGTAGAACACTCTCTTATAGCAGCAGTGAGATAGGAGATTGGGGTGTGGCAAAGCCAGGTGGGGAAGTCAGCGTGACCTGTTAACTACAAGATCCTGGACATATTCACAGAACAGTTCCCAAAGCCCTGCATGTGGACTTCTCACAGGATGTCGAGCAGGTTCTCAATAGGATGGCCTAGACTTGATGTGAGCCTGAGGCCTAGGATCCCAGTACAGTCTCTCAGGACCCACATGTAGAAGTTCTCTTGGGTTTCCTCAAGATTTAGACAGTATAAAAGTATACAGACACTAAGAAAAGCTTGTTATTCTGGCTTTCCTTGTGATAGCCCACCCTCTATCTTCCACGGTGTGCCTTTGCTCTGCTTTTTCCTCTTTTACTCGCCCAGGCTCTCTACAGAGCCACTTTCTCCCTTATTCTTCACTTTTACTTTTTCAAATGAACTTTGCCAGTGCTTCTTGCTTGTTTTGTTCAATTCTTTGTTTGCGGAGAGAAGACCTTGGGCTCCAACTCCAGAAGGAGAGGAAGCAATCTAAAACCCGGTAACATTTAGTTGGCAAACAACTTTTAGAAGAAACTACCCAATAACAGCAGAATATACATTCTTTTCAAACATAAACAGAACATTCTCAGCTGAGTGTGGTGGCACACCCCTATAATCCCAGCACTCAGGAGAGGCTGAGATAGGAGGATCACTGTGAGCTTGAAGCCAGCCTGAGCTACAGTGAGTTCGAGGAAAGCATGAACTACACAGCAAGACACCGTCTCAAAAAAAACGAAGATTGAGGTCATACCAAGTATTTTTTTTTAATCACAACGGGATTAAACTAGAAATCAATAACAAAAGAAAACTTGGGAATTCACAAGTATGTAGAAATCACACAAACTGAACAATCAATGAGTCAAAGAAGAAATCAAAAGAGAAACGAAGATCTGAGATAAATATAAATGGAAAACACAACACATCAAAATTTATAAGATACAGCAAAACCAGTTTTAAGAAAGAATTTTATACTGATAAATGCCTAGATTAAGAAAAAAAGAGAACTCTAAAATGAACAAATGGACTAAAAAGAATAATCCAAAGCTAGCAGAAGGAAGGAAATAACAAAGGTCAAAGAAGAAATAGATGAGGGGCTGGGGATTTAGCTCAGTGGAAGAGCGCTTGCCTCACAAGCACATGGCCCTGAGTTTGATCCCCAGCACCTGCCTCCCCCCAAAGAAGAGGACTAAAAAATAATAGAAATCAATGAAGAGTTGAGTTTTGTTTTGTTTTCTTTCCCTTGTGGTACTGGGGATCGAAACCACGGCAAGTGGTCTATCACTAAATTTTATCCCCAGCCCAAGAGATTTTTGTTTGTTTTTGGTTTTTTGAGACAAGGTCTCACTATGTAGTTCAGGAGGGCCTTGAACGCACTGTGTAGCATAGGCTGGCCTTGAACTCTGCAGCAACCCTCCTGCCTTAGCCTCCTGAGTGCTGGGATTACTGGCATGTGCCATAATGCCTAGCCCAAGAATTGGTGTTTTGAAATGTTAGAATTCACAAACCTTTAGGTAGACTAAGAAAAAAAGTGAAGATTCAGAATGAGGAGACACTTTAATTAATATAGTACTACAGAAATAAATAGGATCATAAAAGACTACTATGAATAATTATAAACCAACAAATTGGATAACCCAATATAAATAAATTCCTGGAAACATACAACCTACCAAGATTGAATTATAAAGAAACAAAATAAAACAAACCAAGATCAAGTAAGGAAAGACTGAATCAGTAATCAAAAACTCTTCTTGGCTTAGAGTGTTTGCCTAGGAAGCACAAGGTCCTGAGTTCGATCCCTGGCACAGAAAAAAAAAAAAAAACCCAAAAAACAAAGCAAAACAAAAAAACCTCTTCTTGGACTGGAGATATAGCTCAGTGGTAGCACACTTACCTAGCATGCCTGAGGCTCTGAGTTCAATATCCAGCACCACAAAACAAGCAGTTCTCAAAAAGAAAAGCCCAGGGACCAACAACTTCAACTAGTGATTCTACCAGACACCATAATGAACAATTAATGCCAATTCTCAAATTCCTCAAAAAACGAAAAAGGGGGAACTTTTCTAGCCTCATTTTATGAGACCAGCATTATCATGACACAGAAGCCAGATTAGGCACTACAAGATGAGAAAAATTACAAGTCAACATCCCTGATAACATAGATGCAAAATACCTCAAAAATGTGGATTAAACATCCATAATCTGAAATGTCCCAAAATTAAAAACCTTTTGAGTGCTGGATAACAATTTAAAAAGTTTTAAAATTTGGAAATTGGATTTTTGATTTATTGTTTTAGCATACTTAAACCAGTAAAACCAATGCAAACATCCCCGAATCCAAAACACTTTTGGCCCTAAACATTTCAGATAAGGGAAACTCAACCTATATTAGCAAACCAAATTCAACAGCACATTAAAAGGAGCACATATCATGAGATCGAATAGCAATGCAAGGATGTTTCAATATACACCAATCAACCAAGGCGATACACCACTTCAACAGAACAGATGTGATGACCTCAGTAGATACAGAAAGAGAATTTAACAAAATTCATCAACCTTTCATGATAAAAACGCAACAACTTAAGTATAAAAAGACTGTACCTTAACATAATAAATGTCACATATAACAACATAGCTAACACCATACTCAGTGATGAAAACCTGAAAACATTTACTCTAAAAGATCAGGAATAAGACAAGGATGCACAAACTCACAACTTTTCTTCATTATAGTACAAGAAGTCCCATCCAGAGCAATTAGAAAAGGGAAAAGAGGAAGGGAAAAAGAGAGTAAGAAGGGAAGGGAAAGGGAAGAAGGAGAAAGGAGGGGAGGGGAGGGGAGAGGATGGCAGGGAGGCAGGAAGGCAGGCAAGAAGGAAGGAAGGAAGAAAAATGAGAAAAAGTGTCCAAACAGGAAAGGAAGTAAAACTGTGTCCGTTTGCACATGACAAAATCCCTAAAGATTGCACCAAAACTGTTACAACTAAAAAATGAATTCAGTAAAGTTGAAGGATAAAAAAAAAAATCAACATATGGGCTGGGGATTTAGCTCAGTGATTAGAGTGCTTGCCTTGCAATCACAAGGCCCTGAGTTCAATCCCCGGCACCACACACACAAAAAAAAAAATCAACATACAACATCTCATTTACAATAGTAAGAAAATACTTTAGTAATAAACTTAACCAAGTAGGTAAAAGATCTGTATACTGAAAATTATGAAACAATGGAAGAAATTGTAAAAGACACAAATTAATGGAAAGGTATCCTGTGTTCATGACTCTAAAGAATTATTACCGCTAAAATGTCTCTACTAATCAAAGAGATCTACAGATGTTAATGCAATCTTCGTCAAAATTCCAACAGCGTTTTTCACAGAAAAAGAAAAAAAGCCCTTAAAATTCGTATGTAACCTCCAAAGATTCCAGGTAGCAAAAGCAATCTTAAGAACAAAGCTGGAGAGATCACAGTATGAGATTCTGAAATATAACACTGACATGAAAACAGCCATGAACAGCTGGGTAGGGCGGTGCACACTCGCACTCCTGGCCGCTCGGGAGGCTCCACGGGAGGGTGGCCAAGTTGAGGCCAGTTAGGCCAACTGAGAGTCTGTCTCAAAATAAAAAATGAAAAAGGGCTGGGGATGAAGCTCAGTGCTGGATTCAAATCCCAGTAAAGGTGGGCAGGGGACAGAACGGAGACAGCAATGAAACAGAGCAAAGCCAAAAACTAAATTCACATATTTACACTCAACTGACTGTCAACTAAGGTGCTAGAAACACACAATGGTAACAACCTCTTTAAAAAATGATGATGGTGCACACGCCTGTAATCCCAGCACTCAGGAGGCTGAGCAGGAGGGTCGCCTCGAATTCAAGGCCAGCCTGAACTACTTAGTGAGACCCTGTCTCAAAAAACAAAACCAAAACAAACAAACAAAAAAGATAATGGAAAACTAGATATCCACATGCAGAAGAATTAAACACCACATTTAAAAAATCAACTCAAAACAGGTTAACAATTTAGAACTGAAGCAGTAAAAAAAATAACAGAAGAAAACAGGGGAAAAACTTCTTGACACTGGTCTGGGCAATAAAAGTAAAAATAGACAAATGACATTATATAAAACTAGAAAGTTTACGCAAACAAAGGAAAGAACAGGGAAGAGACAATCTAAAAAGTGGGAGGACTGGGGATTTAGCTCAGCGGTTAGAGTGCCTGCTTTGCAAGCACAGGGTCCTGAGTTCGATCCCCGGCACCAAAAAAAAAGTGGGAGAAAATACTTGCAAACAATAATTCTGGTAATGAATTAATATCCAAAACATACAGAAAACTCAATTCAATAGCAAGAAAACAAAAACCTGATATACAAACAGGCAAAGGATGTGACTAGATAGTTCTTAGAAGACATTCAAATGGCTAACAAGTACATGAAAATATTCTCAAAACCAGTAATCACCAAAGAAATGAAAACAAAAACCACAATGAGGTACAACCTGACACCTGTCAAAATGGCTATTATCAAAAAGATGAAATAATACGTGTTGTCAATAACGTGGAGCAAACAGAACCTGTATACACTGTTGATGAACCTGTATACACTGTTGATGACAATGTAAACTGGTATACCCATTAATGGAAAACACTATGGAAATTCCTCAAAAAAAAAATAGAACTACCATATGATCCAGTAATACTACCACTGGGAATATAGCCAAAGGAAATGAAATCAACCTCTTTCCTACTTTCTCAGGTTCGCCACGACACTATTCACAACATCTAAAATAAGGAACTTACTTAAGTATCCAGCAGTGGAGGTAACAGACAAAGTTACAGACACACCCCACACACACATACTGGAATATTACTCAGCCTTTAAAAGGCTGATATCTGCAACAACAGGATACACCTAGAGACATTATACCAAGGGAAATATCTCAGCAAACCAAAGACAAAGACTGTGTGGACTTACATGTGGAATCTAAAAAAGTCCAACTCATGGAAGCACAGAATGGTGGTTAATAGGGGTTGGAAGGTGGGGAGAACGGGGAGATTATAATGAAAAACATAATTAATCAGTTTTGCAGATAAAATAAATTCTGGAGATCTAATGTGCAGCTCAGTGATGATAGTTAATAGTGTTGTATTGTGTGCTCAAAATTTGCTAAGAGAGTAAAACACCAATGTCTTACCACTAAAAAAAGAAAAGAAGGTAACTATGTAAGGAGATGCATACGATAATTAGCTTCACTGTGATAATCACAATGTATACATACATCAAAATATGTTGTATATCTTAAATATACACTTTCTTTTTGCAGTACTAGGGATTAAATCCAGATCCTTCACACTAACCTACATCCCCAGTCCTTTTTTATTTTGATACAGGTTTCCTGAAGTTGCTAGACTCTCCAGGCTGGGCTCAAACTCATGATCCTCCTGCCTCACCCTCCCAGAGTCCTGAGAGTACAGGTGTTGTACCACCACATCTGGCCTTATTTCTTTCTATGTGTGGGTGGGGGAATACAGAGGATTGGATCCAGGGCGTTTGCCTTGAGCTGCATCCCCATTCCTTTTTTTTTGACACAGGATCTCACTAAATTGCCCAGGCTATGTTTAAACTTTTCAATCTTCCTATTCCAGCTTCCCAGAGTGTTGGGATCACAGGCATATTACACCACACCAAGCTACTTTTGGTGGGGTGGAGGATTGAACTCAGGCCCTTGCACTTGCTAGGCAAGTGCTCTTATCACTAAGTTAAATCCCCAGCCCCAGACTTTTTGAGTTCGGGCCTCACTTTGTTGTCCAAGCAGACTGAACTCCAAGGCTCAAGCAATCCTATCTGAGATCCTTCTGCTTCAGCCTCCAGAGTAGCTGGGGATGAAAGGGATTTTTTTTTTCATTTTTCTTTTTGTGGTCATGACTCAGGCTTTCAAATGGCCCTGTTCAAGTTCACTTGCTTGTCTCTCCTTCCCAGGGGCTCAGGGAAAGATGCAGTAATGAGACAATTAAGATATATACCCTCTGAGGGGTTCACATTCACAGAATGGAAAGTCTTGGATTTAGCAAACAAAAATTTCAGCTGCAGCAGAACTATCTTGCTAAGTCTCTAAATTGTCGAGGCTGGGTTCAAACTTGCAATCCTCTTACCTCAGCCTGCCAGTGTACTGGGATTACAGGTTTGAGCTAGCATACTCAGCTATGTATACAATTTTTTTTTTGTCAAATATATCTCAATAAAGTCAAAGTGGAAGATATAAGAAAATCAAAACTACAACCAAAAGTGGACTAAATGGTATGGTCTTTTCTTGCTTTGGTGATGATGGGATCTGTACCAGCTTATAAATATTTCCTATCTTCCACCCCAAAAAAGGGGGGAGTTGGGGATTGAACTCAAGTGGTAGAGCACTTGCCTAGTAAGCACAAGGCCCTGAGTTCAATTCCTGGCAACCATCCCCCAGATTTTTATTCCTATCTTTTCTTTGTCTCTTCTTGCCCTGACCTAGGAGACAAATTAATAGGACTAGCCAGGCATAGGAGCATGTACCTATGGTCCAAGCTACTGTGGAAGCTGAGGCAAAGAGGATCATTTGGACTCCCAAGTTCAAGGCCAGCCTACACAATAGACCCCCATCTAAAAACAAACAAACAAGCAAAGCAAATAGGACTGATCTACCAGATTTTAAGGACCGCACACAGGATAATGACCTTCCTTGGAGAGGGAGCTATATAAACTACCCTTTGTTACCAAGACAAGTTTTCTTTAAACCTCTCAATGCAGATTTTTTTTTTTTTTTTTTTTTTGGTGCTAGGGATCGAACTCAGGACCTTGCACTTGCTAGGCGAGCACTCTAACCACTGAGCTAAAATTTCCAGCCCTAATGCAGATTTTATTAATGTGCAAAGCAAAAGCTTTCCTCTATATTATGCAGGGTTCTAAAGTAAACCAAAGAAAAGGGCATATACCCTTTTTATCCGCATTAAAGTACCTTTTATTTATTTAAATTCTACCTACAATAAGGAACTTATTTCTGTCAACTACATAAATCTAAGCACTTTTCTAACAGAAAGATTTAACCAAAAGTAAAAAGTCTTTAAGTAATAGTAGTGCTTCACTGGCTACAATATAGTTAGTATACCTTTAAAAACCTTCCAGAAAAGTAAGTATCAGTATTAAACTGCCTGAAATTCCAATAATCAACAAAATAAAAGGGCTCTATTTAAAGCTGGTGGAGTGACACATACCTGTAATGCCAGCCCTCTAAGAGGCTGAGGCAGGAGGATCCCAAGTTTGAGCCCAGCCTGAGCAACTCAGCAAGACCCTGTGTCAAAAAATAAAAAAGGGTTGGGGATATAACTCAGCGGGAAGGCCCCAGGGTTCAATTCTCAAGACCACAAAGGAAGGAGGACTCTCTTTGATAATAAAAATTTATTTTAAAATAATCTAGCTTAACACAAAATTACAAGTATCAATACTATTTTTTGTGGGGGAGGTGCTAGGGATTAAACTCAGGGCCTTGTGCTTGCCAGGCAAGTGCTCTACCACTTGAGCTAAACCCCCAAACCCCCAACACTATTTTTGAAGTAACTTTTGCATAAATTTGAAGATTATTTCAAAAAATGTTTTTTTTTTTGAGATAAGGTCTTGCTATGTAGTGCAGGCTGGCCTTGAACTTGCAGCGATCCTCCTGCCTCAGGCTTATGAGTGCTGGGATTATAGGCGTGCATCACCATACCCAGCTAGCATGTATTTTTCTGAAATGAAGAAATAATGTGGAAATGAAATTCAGAACATACAAACAAAATGCTTGCTTTATACTATTCATTAAGTAGGCTTTCTTACAGGCATGAAAAATGAACCATCATCACTTGGTTCACCAGTTTAGGTACTCCTAATCCATCTCAATCATAATAGAGGGGCATGTGCAGAAAGAGGAATACATTTTAAGACAACGGAGTCTTGGCATCTTTGTACAACCGCTCAAATCAGGTCACTTAACTTAAGACAACAATAAGCTCTCAGGGAGCCAGTATATGTACTATTACATGAGCAAAAGCGATTGTTTCAGAGCTCTCTGAATAGAAAAAAGCAGTTAGATATTCAAGTCAAGCTATTAAGTCATTTAATCCCCAAACTAAAATAAAGCAACCACCAAAATAAAACTTTCTATTTCAAAACAGCAATATGTCAGTTTAGTGAGCCTCCAAGCTTTGTAATACCTGGTTCGGAAAATGTGTCACTAATATCATCGTCTTTGTCATCTTCATAATCCTCTTCCTCTTCTTCCTCCTCCTCATTTTCAGAGAGTTCATGCTCACTGCCAAACCCTTCATCATGGTCCTCATCATCAACATCCTCCTCATCATCCTCATCTTCCTCAGGATTGCCTTTGGTTGGCTGCTCTCCCAAGTTGTCAGAGACAAAAAGAGAGTAATTGTGCTCTTCTTTTTTCTGGGATGAATCTGAGACTGACATCGTAGTAGAATGGCTGCTACTCTCCCCTGCAGCAACTGACCCAGGACCCTCCTGGGGTAGGGGACTGAGTAATAGTTCCTGGGTTTCTTTGAAAGGCAAAGTGGGAGTGGCATGACCCTGAAGAGGCTCCATTCCCTTTTTCTCTTGTCTCTTTGCTACAGCTCCACAGTAGCATGTGTTCTCCTTTGCTGCATCTGCATGAGCCTGGCTCAGCAAGGGCCGGCTCTGTTGCACTGGGTTGATCTTTACTTTTGCCTTTTTTACATAGTCCTTACATTCAACATGAAAGTTCACTTTTTCATTATGATACATGTTGGTCTTCACCATGATTTGTGTGCTTGAAGTGGGTTTACTTGCTTTTTGGACACAGTCTGACAAAGGAACCTCAGCCTGAAGAGTCTTTGAAGAACACACAGGGGCAGCTGCTCTGCTTGTGACCTTTTTACCAGGGAATGAAGAGGGCAAGGGATTTTGCTTGACACTGAAAAGTGAATCAGGGTAATAAAGGGAATCAGAAACAGACTGAGAGTCCTCACTATTAAGCTGGGCCAAAGTTGGAGTTTTACTTATGACCTCTTCATCTTGGTAAGGGCTAGAAAAGTCATCAAGACCCAAGTAATCCACTTCTTTTGTTCCCCAGATGTCACAGCTGGTTAGTTTGGTGTACTTGGTTAAGTCTTCACAGTATGTATCCCACTGTTCCCAGTTTGAGGTTAAAGCACCCTCATTATCCAGGACATCTGTGAAAGACTCCAGATTTTCAATGTCTTTGCAGTCCTCCAAAGAAAGGAAGTTGTCTCTAGGATTCTGTTGGTAGTTCATCTCTCTATCCTAAGAAAGGTTTAAAAAAAGACATCACACACCATATTTTAGGAAGCAAATATTTGCCTCCATCCTCACTTGCACAAGTCAAATTGAGAAATCAGTACCCTACCTCTGGTCTGTTTTAAGATAAAGGGTACTGACATGACACTGTACTGTTCCATATATATCATCATTTTCTTGGCAAGAAAAAAAAAGAGGGAAAATAATGTTCCTTGAGAGGTTTGGGTATGGGCCAAATATCAAGATCTCTTATGTTTAACCATAAACATTTTACGCTTCTTGGTCTTAGGAGGATTTGGGGATTTTTAGGCATAAGCTTCATATTAAGAAGCAAATAAACTGGGTATGATGTACACACTTGTAATCCCAGCTACTCGGGAAACTGAAGCAGAAAGACTGAAAGTTCAAGGCCAACCTGGGCAACTTAGCAAGATCTTGTCTGAAAAAGTAATTTTTAAAACACCTGGAGCCGAGTATGGTGGCACACACCTATAACCCCAGCATTGGGGAGGCTAAGGGAGGAAGTTGTCAGTTTAAGAAAAGCTTGTTCTATATAGCTAGACCTTGTCTCAAAAAAGGGAAGTGGGGCTGGGGACTTAGCTCAGTAGTTAGAGTGCTTGCTAGCAAGCACAAGGTCCAGAGTTCGATTGCCCAGCACCCTTCCCCGCCAAAAAGGAAGGTAAGGCTGGATATGTAGCTCAGTGGTGGAGCACTTGCTCTGGGTTTATAAAAAAGCAGCAAATAATGATAATGATACTCAGGAGGCTGAGGAAGAACTGCCCATTATAGGCCAGTGTGGGCAACATGGTGAGACTCTGTCTCTCTCAAAAAAAAAAAAACCCCAAATAATGAAGATCTCACCTTCATTACAGAAGGATGTATCTTCTTCAGCAGGAATTTAAAGAGGCAAACAGCAATTCAGAGAAATGGAACTCAGCCACAGAATAAGATCTTTTGCAAGCTCTTTTAACAAATCTTGGGTATGGAAACTAAAATATTCCTAATGATTAATTTTTGAACCAAAGCCTCACTATATAGTTCAGGCTGGTCTTAAACTCTTATAGATGCCCCAGGCTGGTCTCAAACTTGTGGCGATCCTCCTGCTTCCACTTCCCAAGTGCTGGGATTACAGGTGTCTACCACCACACCTGGCTCAACATTTTTTTTTTTTAATTTCTTCTCCTCAAGAAAAACTGGACTTGAAAATACTTAATCTTTTTTCTCAGTTTCTTTGATGTGTCCATATCCTTCTAAAATTACTAGGCCTACACTCACAAGAATCAAACTTGCCCTAAACACAATCTTTTTTCTTTCAAATATTTATAGATTAAAGAACTATACTACAACACTTTTACCCCAAATCAATCAAAGCTGAAACCAAGAAAATGTTGCTTACCAGTTCGTACATGAAATCTGGATCGGAACTGTTTGCTAAGAGATCTGTGCTCATCAGAGTCTGTTCTGAAAAGGTGTGGCTTCGAAAAGCATCCCCAAAAGGCGGATCCATTCCGCTTACACTAGGCTACAACAGAGTGATTTTCATTTTAGAAAGTTAAAGATCACTTCAAGACCAATTTATTACCCATGAGCCCCATTCTTACCTCCACTAAGAAATTTATTTTCAAAAATAGTTCTGTTTCTCTACTGTATAGTACATTTAAGAGGTTCAACTAGCATTAAACTGTGTACTGAGGTGAGGAAAATATCTAAGATGCAACAGGGGCTGGGGATTTAGCTCAGTGATTAGAGTGCTTGCCTTGTAAGCACAAGGGCCTGAGTTCGATCCCCGGCACCACCAAAAAAAAAAAAAAAAAAAAAATAAGATGCAACAAAAACAGGAAAAGAAAGAGTAGCAACTGTTAAAAATAGCCAACTTCTAAAAGTTTTAAAGTTTAATTAGCCACCAGAATCAGTGTATAGCCTCTAATGAATTATATTTATTTAGCTATGCAACATTTTTCAAATCCTTCTCTAACAACACACTCTGTTCTAATTCCCACTTCAAGCAGAGAACTTCTCTGCCATTTCCTGGACTCTGCAGATGTTTCACTCTGTACTAAGTGTGTTCAATGTCTTATTTCCTTAAAGAAACTGGAAGACAATTTAGGCATCCTTAGTTCCAAAGAGGATCAACAAAATAGCCTCCAAATCTCCTGGATATGACCAGTAACCGGGGAGTGACCAATATAGTCTCCATGATCTCTGAAAAGGGTACAGTTCATTTTATAATAAATGAATAAATAAATACATAAATAAGAAAGGTAAGAGAGAGAGAGAGAGAAAGACAGGCAGGCAGGCAGGCAGCCAGGCCGGCCTCATCTCTCACAGTTAATTTCTCCTTTTTTTCTATTCTTTTTTACACTTCAAGATTTTTCCAAATCACTCCAAAGTCAGGGCTCACACTCCTACTGTGGGTCAAAAGATAGAGAAAAGGCTTCACTCTGAAATCTACCTCCAGTGAAGGAAGAGGATGAAAAAGAATAATTTTCCCTTTTCTCTTTTTTCTTCTGCAAGTTTCTACAGAAATTTTTAAAAAATGATATTATTTCTTTATACTCTTCTATTCATATACCTTCTATTTATCAGGAGCAAGACTTTCTTTTTGGGAGCTGGGGATTGAACTCAGGGCCTTGTGCTTGCTGGGCAAGTGCTCTATCTCTGAGCTAAATCCCCAACCTCCATATGGTACTTTTCATATGGTACTTCCCATCCCATTTCTTTTTTTCTTTCCTTTATTTTCCCTTGCCCTTCCAAACCTGTAGGACCTTTCCTCCTAGAAAACTTTAGCTTGAGAATAAAAGTTGTATAACCCTAAATTCAAGTAATCAATAAATAGCAAACTAAATCTTGTTTGAGCAAGAAGTCTACAAGGAGATATGCAATCTACTTGGCACAGGGATTAGGCTGGAAGGAATCCTCTGATCTTTTTAGTATCTGATAGCAGTTCCTCTGTTTCTTGCTGCCTGCCTGATTCCCCAGACAGTCTCAACAAGCTGTTGATTCTCTGTGCTTAAGGGACAGTTCTATATGGCCCCACATAAGACCTCTAAGAATCCCTGCCAGTTCATCATTTCTGTTTTTTCCCAACGCTGAAACAAACATTGAGGAGGGTTAAGAGTTAACCACTAGAAGGGGACAGAAAAGGAATTTGGATAAGCAGAATGAGCATTAATATTTACTGTTTCAATGACTGTCTCCAACCCTAACTGATCAATTCAAAGTAGATACTGTAGGGGCTGGGGATTTAGGTCAGTGGTTAGGGCCCTGAGTTCAATCCCCAGCACCAAAAGAAAAAAAAAGTAGATACTGAACTATAATAATTCCTAGACATGTTTTTCAGGATGTGCGTGTGTGTGTGTATGTGCATGCAGGCACATGCACACATGTGTATGGGACAGAGAGATGGGGTGGGGAAGTTGAAGTCCCCCACTGTTTCCTTCTACTTCTAAACCAGCACGGTCCAGAACCAGGTACAGATAACAGGTGCATATTTGGGCCTGGTGCATATATGGTACCTGGCTAGTCATCTGCGGGTTGACCAGTGCCCACACCTGAAAAGGAAGGCAAGATTTGTTACCACCAGGCTCTGTCCCTGGCTTGAGGGAGGCAACTCAGAACACATGAGCAGGGTGATTTTAGCCCCCACTTCTCTTAGCTAGACACCTGTTTTAAATTGTCATAAACAGAAATGGAAGAATAGGAAACAAAAAGTCAGACAGGATGGAAAAAGGGTTTCTGTGGCAGACTAATTTTCAGGGGAACTGGTTTAACTCCTGTAAACCAGTTGTGCTTGCTGTGTCAAATTCATCAAAGTTCAAAGCTGTCAGAAATACAAAAATACAAGTAAAGGGAATGAAAGAAAGGACATGTATTCAAAGCTAGTTGGAATCAGAAACAAGAGTAGCATGTCAAGATGTGTTAAGATTCAGAGAATTTCACAAAACCAACAGTATCGACTTTCTATAGCAGGAAAAAATACTTTGGATCTATTTCATATGATTTACCTGAGGCATTTCCAAGCCCAGATCCTGTGTGTCCAATTCCAAACTTCTTTTTTTTCTTGTTTGTAAATTTCTTTCCAGCTTTACTTTTAATTCCAAGATGATTTTCACAGTAAATAGCAGGTTTCCCCAGAATCCTTCAATTCAACTGATTGAATCACTGCTTTTTTCTTTTTAATAATTCTGTGCAATTCTGTCAAACAATACAGAGTAATTTCACTGAGCTTCACTGCAAACAAGTTAACCTTTCAAAAACAACATTAACAAAGAATATCGTATACTAATCAGTATACCTTATGGGTTACATTTCAAAAATTCAGTCATGTCTTAGTACCTACTATTCTGGAATTCACCATTTCATTTGTTTGTTTCTAAAACAGGGTTGGTCAATAACCAATTGGTAACATTTTAAAAAACCACCCCAAACCAATTAGCATAGCTTGTCTTTCCTGTGATCTGAAACATACATTATACCTAATCTCTTACTTTATTTTCCTTATGAGGAAACATGCCCCAATATTAATTCTATCTACTGTGTTATTACTAATCTACGTATCTTTCATAAATCTGTAAGAACAGTAATCAATCTATAACAGCACTAGAATATATCCTCTACATTAAATAAAATCATATTTAAATGGTATTATGTACCAACATTATTTTTTGAGATATAAGTACAAACTGTGAGTGACTGAAGAATTACTCCAGCATGTTTTAGGAGGATGTATGTTGGGAGAACAGAAGTGAGGACCATTTTGCACAATGGCTTCAGGGGTTAAGTTAGAATTTATGATTGCAGTGGGCTTTGAATTTAGCTCAGTGGTAGAGCACTTGCCTAGCAAGCACAAGGCCCTGAGTTCCATCCCCAGCACCAACCCTTCCCCGCCAAAAAAAAGAATTTATGACTGCAAATTATCTAGCACAGGGTCTTGAAGGGGCAGAGATTTAAATGTTCATTCCCTTTCTCCCTTTCCCTATATATGAAGACCTTAATCAGAAAGAACTAAAAAATGCCAGCCACAACCTCTTCTCTTAAATCAGTGGCTCACCCAGCACCATCAGCATCAACCCAGAAATTTGTTAGAAATCCAAAAATCTTGGGCACTGGCTCCACCACTACACCAGAAGGACTGGTCCCTTAACGTTCCTCTCTTTCAGTCTACATGCAGTATCCTTTTCTAAAATGTAAAGAGTTAATTTAAATGTGTCCTCTGTAGTTTCCACATTCTCTGGGCTACAGTGATATATTACTTCAACTTCAAAGAACTCTTGCTCAGTAAAAGATAGATGAAAAGGGACTCAATAATTGATCTACTTAATCTACTTAATCAGATTAATAAATTGACTACAATTTGTATTTCCTGGTCTCTACTTTCTGGTGGGCTCTCATTTTCAGCTCACTGGGCCAGCCTAAGATACAATGTTGAGTGTCCAGCCTGGCCCTAGAAACAATGAACAGTCTAAGTGTATTGATCTCAGCTCCCACCAAAGGCAAATTCTTGCTCAGATGACCCCATGCCTTGGTCCTACTATTGAAATATAGTCATAGTCCTAACTTTTCCCTTGATTCTTGTGAAAAATAAGATCAGTAATCTTTTCAAGACCTACTACCTAGACCCCAAGAAGGCATTTAATTCAAGTCACACATTCAACACAAAATGGACTAGTACAATCTTGATTTATAACTTGGATTTTTCTAGAAGAAAGGTCTGATAGCCTCTAAAAACTGAAAACTAGCACACACCTGTAATCTCAGCACTCAGGAGGCAGAGGCAGGAGGATCGCTGTGAGTTCGAGGCCAGCCTGGGCTACATAGTAAATTAAAGTCCAGCCTGAAATACACAGTGAGACCCTGTCTTCAAAAAAGTGAAAAAAAATTAAATAAAAACTGAAAACTTACCCTTACTAGCAACAGGACTGAGGACTCAAAACAGACTGAGTCCTATTCAACATATACTCACTGGTATCTACCAAAGATAACCGTTTGCCACCAGCTTAGTTTACCAGGGAAAGACTGAATTAAAAAAGAGCTAAGTTTCGGTCACGCAGCTTTCACTTTCAAACTATATAACACTGAAGTTTCTAAACTTGATTTGTCTCATCTTTAGGGAAGCTGGGAATCATGGCGCACACCTGTAATCCCAGCACTTGGGAGGCTGAGGCAGGATAATTGCAAGTTTGAGGCCAGCCTGGGCCACATAGAGAGTTCAAGGTTAGTCTGGACTACACAGTGAGACCCTGTCTCAAAAAACAAAACAAATACATACAAAAACCCAAAAACCAAAAACAAACCAAAAAAAAAAAAAAAATGGAAGAGGGCAGGGTAAGGGGATGATAAGAGTGGGTAAAAATGATCAAAATACGTTATGTGCATGTATGCCAAAATGAAACTCATTAATAAAAAAGAAACTCATTAATAAAAGAGTATTAAAAATAATTTTAACAATATAAATAAACCCCAAAGTATTATGTAGCTGGAAAAAAAACCACTGCTCTCTCTTATAAAATTTTCATACCAATTCAAGCACTTCTTTGAAATTTTATTTTAAAACATCGAAACAAACATTCTTTAATGTAGTTAGCAAAAAGAAAAAAGGAAAAGCACTTGTTTGGGAGATAAGAAATTTGATTCCAGTTTTGATTTCATATGTAAAACTAAAAAGCCTTATGAATTAAAGCAAGTTATTTAAGTTTATGCCTTAGCTCCCAGGTCTGAGATTTAAATTATTATCTTAACTATGTAATAGGGATGTTATGAGAAGTAATGAGATTACTGGGAAGTAGTAATAAAATAAACTTGGAAAGGTGATTATCATCAAGTATATTTTGCCAATGCTTTCTTTGTTCCATAGATAGTCTACCTGAGAAACTCAACATCTGTGACATTTGTTGGCAGCAAAGCTAAAGTTTTAAAAGGTGCTGATTCCTGAAAAGAGGGTAAAGGGATGAGCTTGTTCACTTGGTCCTAAGACCAAGGTCCTAAGAGTTGCTTCTTCTAGCCTCTCATACAGGATGGGGAAAGAAACAATTCTACTCCAAGTATAGGACATCTTTTCAGTAATAAAACTCTCCCAGTCTCTAAAATGAATGACCCCAGTTCACAACAAACTATCCTTACCCCCAATATTTTGCACCCATTTCCCAGAAATCCTCAGTACTGTTCCAAACGTTTATTGTGAAATAACCACAAAGAACAAATCCACCTCAAGAAGAACAAATTCCCACCCCCAAAAAGAAAAACAAAACAAAAACTTCAATAGAAATTACCACTACAGTTGTAATCTTCCATAATGATACACTGCTCCAAAATTATCCTATACCTGAGAACCATATATAAAGAGGACATTAATGCTTATGTGGCAGAATAACAGAGGAGAGAAGTGTAACAACTTGCTCTTCAGGATGATCTCACATTTTTTCAGGCTCAAGAATATCCATATCACCAAGATACATCATGTATGGGTACAGAATTAATGTAATGAATGTGACCATTGTATGTAGAATGTACCAATACATGTTCTTGGTTTAAAATAAAAAAAAAAAAAAAAAAAAAAAAAAAAAAAAAAAAAAAAAAAAAAAAAAAAAAAAAAAAAAAAAAAAAAAAAAAAAAAAAAAAAAAAAAAAAGAATATCCATATCGTACTCAAAGCTTTGATATTAAAATATTTTAAAAACAAAAAAAAAATTTTAAAAACAATGTTCTGTGATGGTATACATCTGTAATCCCACCTACATAGGAAGGTGAGGCCGGAGAATTTCAAGTTCAAGACCAGGCTGGACGATTTAGCAAGACTGCCTCAAAGAAACAAAAAAAGAAAAGAAGAAGAAGAAAAAAAAAAAGAAAAGAAGAAAAAAGGCAACAATGATGTAATTTCCATTATAATGGAGGAATATTTGTTCTAAGGAATCTTAAATAGTTACTCAATGAGAGCTGTAAGGTCTGGAAAACACAGTAAACAATATTGTCTTACTTCGTTCATTTCAGGAATTCTTAGGAATTTTAAGGTGCTGTTTACATTATAAATCACAAGAGGTGAACAAAGCAGATACCATTTCCCAAATTCGATCATAAAATCTTCCACTCTGCCCTGATGACTAGTGTTTCTTCCAGGGAAATTTAAAGCCAGGGAAAGGCTAAAATTCCCTTTCTTTCCACAGCACTGCCTCGTTAGTTCCCAATATAGTTCTGTGGGTTTCTCAAGAGGGAATGAACCGTGGCCCATCGGAAATAATATTTACCAATAGATTTTCTGTACCTGGACACATTAAAAAATTTAACACCACCTAAGCACAAGAAAACGCTCCTGAAACAGAACAAACTCTGAAGCAGTGAGGAACAAATGATTAATTTTTAAGCAGCAATGGTACAATTTGAAGACAGCTATAGTTTTGGTTTCTTTCACAGCCTTTCCTATCCAGTTCTATCCTGTGTGTTTGTGTGTGCACATGTGTGCGGGCATGTGTATGGGTGTGTGTTCTGGGGGGTCTTGGAACACAGGTGAGACTATGTACAGTGTATATTAGGCAAGGCAAAAGATAAATAATATAGTAGGTACAGTCAAGGGCCCTTTTACAAAAGTTTACCTTAAGGACTGTTCAAACCATTAATCCTAACTTTAAAAGGCAAATCCAAGAACTGACTTGCATGTTTCAAGCAGCTTATATATATATCCGAGAGCTCCTAAATTGTGCCCCTTCTGAATCTGAGAATTTCAGCTGTGCCCTGAGTCTACATATTAAAAAGTCATGTAAGAAACACAAAAACCTCTTTATAAATGAAATATCTTCTGAATAAGCAAATACTGTGTGTGACAGCCAGAATCTTCGTGCCTTCTCTTTTATATGACACTCTAGCTTAAGCCATTGACCCCTTTCAGTAACTGGAGAGCACAGTTTTCATCATGGTAAGCTGCCCTTCTGAGTCATCCAACATTCATCAGAATAAATGTGTAAAAATTTCTGACACACCCATTAGGATGGCTATTATCCAAAAATGAAAAATGACAGTGTCATCAAGGATACAGAGAAATCAAAACTGTCAGGCACTGCTGGTAAGAATGTAACGGGGAGCTGGTGTGACTAGTTTGGCAGTGCCTGAAAAGCTAAACACAGAATTGCTATATGATTCAGTGATTTCATTTCTAGGAATGCAAGTACTTGAACAGATAAGTATACACCCATGTTCACCCCAGCAGCATTATTCACAATGGCCAAGAGTAGAAACTACCACCAGATGAGCAAATTTTAAAAAGAAAATATAGCCAAGCGTGGTGGCACACACCTATAATCCCAGCACTTGGGAGGCTGGGGCAGGAGGATCACTGTGAATTTAAGGCCAGCCTGGGCTACATAGTGAGTTTCAAGACTAGCCTGAACTACAAAGCAAGACCCAGTCTCAAAAAACAAAAACAAAACAAAACAAAACAGACAGTATAGATACATGGTGGAATATTATTGAGCCATAAAAAAGAAAACTATGATACATGCTACAACAGGAAAGAACACTGAAAATATTATGTTGTGTGAAATAAATCAGACACAAAAGAACAAATATTGTATGATTACACTTACATGAAGCACCTAGAAGAGGCAAATTCATACAGAAAATGAATACAGGTTGGCAGGGTCTGGAAGAGTTATTATTTAATGGTTACAGAATCTCTGTTTGGGACAATGAAAATATTCTGGAAACACAATAGTGATGATTATACAACACTGTCGATGTACTTAATGACTCTGAATTATACACTTAAAATTGTTAAAATGGAAAGTATTATGTACATTTTATTGCAATAAAATTTTTTTCTAAATTTTTAGCTAAAGAATACCAATGTTATGGTTTGTGTCTAGATGTCCCCCCAAAGCCTCATGTGGTGAGAAATAGCTGGATCTAGAGTGTGGGCTGCCCTGGGGGCAGGTAGCCTAGATAAAGATATAGGAAGAGGCTAATTAGCTGCTTGTTTGCATTGCTGATTTGCATACATTCCTTGCATTTTCCTCACTTTACTTTGCGGCCGGCTGCAAGTCCGCCACGCCAGCCCCGCCGCCTCGGACCCGCAGACTATAGACTGAAACCTCTGCAGACTGTGAGCTAATAAACCTTTCTTCCCCTAACTTTGGGTGTCGGGTATTCTGTCCCAACAACGAGAGAAAAGTAACTAAAACAGAATTTGGTACCGGGAGTGGGGTCGTTGCTGGGACTATACTTGACCATGTGGTTTAGCAGCCTTTAGAGTTAGATTGCGAGAAAGAGAAGCGTTGAGAAAACTTTAGAAATGAGGAAATTTGCGGCTCAGGAGGTTTCTGCTGGGAACAAGGACTGCGTTGGCTGTTAGACTCCAGACCATGTATGTTATGGCCTGGCAGAAAGTTTGTCTGAATTTGGCTTGTGTCCAGAGACTTTGCCTGAGACTGAGATTAAGGGCAGCAGACTAATTAATCTTACAAAAGAAATTTCAAGACAGTCTAATGTTGAAGTGGTGGCATGGCTATTGTTGGGGGCTTTTAGCCAGATTTATGTTGAAAACCAAGAACAAACAGCCCAGCAGAATGATTCAAAATGTTGTGAGTTTGCACATAAAAGAAGCACCAGTAAAGTTGTGGCCTACAAAGATAAAATGAAAGAGAGACTCCTTGCTGAAGAAACCAGCCAAGAAAAGCTAGATATTTCAAAAGATGGCCCAAGGGCATCACAGGAAACAGCAGGACTCCAGCCTTTACAGCCTCAGAGTTAGAAAGGTGAAAGATTTTGCTTTAAAAAGAACGCCCCAGAGCGCCACGTTCCAGAATGGCGGCGGCCGAAAGAAGTTGTTCCTCGGGATTTGGTTCAGAGCACTCAGCAATCCAGGCACATGACCACCACAGAGAAGCAAGAAGGAAGCCTGGTTTCTGCTCCAGCTGGCAGCAGACCCTGGCGTTATCCTCGTGGCCCTGGTTTTAGGTTCGTGCAGAATACAAGAGTTGTGGGGTCAGGAAGGCTTCCACCCAGATTTCAGAGGAAGGCCTAGGAGGCCAGGCAGTGTGCCCCTCAGAGGGCAGTGTGTAAAGCTGTAAAGGTGAAGCCGAAGATACACTAAAGACCCCAAAGGTTTAGAGAAGCCAGGAATGTAGATCGCCTGAAGAAAACTACATCGAGGGAGCAGAACCAGCCCAAGAGAGAAGATGTGAGAGTTACTACCACTAGAAGTGCCGTAGAGGCAGAGCCACCCAAGCCCCTTAGAATTCAGACTTCACCACAGATTGCTACATATAGAACTGCAGGGCCTAATGTTTGCCCTGCGGGATTTCAGAATTGCCTTGGTCCCGTTCCTTTGTATCCCCCTATTTATATCTTTTGGGATGGTAATGCTTATCTTGTGCCATTATATGTTAGAAGTATTTAACCTTCTTTTCATTTGTATAGGAGCTTACAGCTGAGAGTTTGCCTTAAATCTCAGAGGAGATTTTAGATTTAGACTTTTCGGCAATGCTGAAACTGTTAAGACTTTGGCAACTCTTAGAGATAGACTAAATGCCTTTTACATAATGGGCTATGCATGAGTCTTTGGGGGTCCAGGGGCAGAATGTTATGGTTTGTGTCTAGATGTCCCCCCAAAGCCTCATGTGGTGAGAAATAGCTGGATCTAGAGTGTGGGCTGCCCTGGGGACAGGTAGCCTAGATAAAGATATAGGAAGAGGCTAATTAGCTGCTTGTTTGCATTGCTAATTTGCATACATTCCTTGCATTTTCCTCACTTTACTTTGCGGCCGGCTGCGAGTCCGCCACGCCAGCCCCGCCGCCTCAGACCCAGCAGACTATAGACTGAAACCTCTGCAGACTGTGAACTAATAAACCTTTCTTCCTCTAACTTTGGGTGTCAGATATTCTGTCCCAACAACGAGAGAAAAATAACTAAAACAACCAATATATTTATACTATTAGATAACTCTTTGCTGGTTCATGCCAACATTTTTTCATGTGGTCAGAGGTTTTGGTCTTCTCTCTGTTGTCTTTAACCTGTATCAGATCTACAATTCTAAGAGATGGAAACTGTCCCAATCCCTAATTGAATTTATTTCTCCTGAGGCTTAAAGAAAGAAAAGAATGAGATAAAGGAATGAAGGGTAGAGGCAAGGAAAAAGCTGGGAAGGAGTAAGGGAAGTGAAAAGATAGAAAAGGAAGGGAAGGGGAAGAAAAGGTGACAGAAAAGGTGGAAGAGCATGGGTAAAAAAGATTACTTTCCTAGCCAAAGCAGTACTTAATACTTGTGATCCTTCTGCCATATGACCTCGCAAACTCTTTACGTATCTGGGGTCAATTCAACAGTCTCCTTTCATTTTCATACTCAGAATTCTAAAAATATAGGAGCTAAATTAGGTTTGCCACAAAAATTTACTTAAACAAAACAATTAATGCTACATTTCACTGAGAATCCTAAGGAACCAAGAGAAAATATGAAATCTAAAAGTGATCTCTCCTTGGAATGAGGTCTTGGAAGAAGACATAAGACTTCACAGAATTTTGCTCAATTTCTTTCCAAAGCTTTCCAACTTTAATCTTTGGGCTACAGAGACAACATATGGGAATCTAATTAAAGACCTGTGGGAGCTAACAACAATAGCAACAAAAAGACATTAAAGCACCTCTTTGGATCAATTTGACTTGGATAGGAAGAGATGCTAGTTATTTCTGAAAACTAGAAGATATTAGAGGCTTTCTGCAGAACAGACTTCTGGCAGTTAAGATAGTCAAAGCCTAAGAGCATGGAATGGTTCTAGACAGTAGCAGAGAATGTATTTCTAACCCTTGTTACCACTGGGGACAAAATACTGTGTGGCTATCTAGAGAGATAGCAAAGCAAGTTGATAAAAGCGAGAATTGTGACAAAGTGTTTTAGTGAAGTAGCAGAGTAAATACAATGTAAGGATCATCACTGTCCCCTACCCCGTCCAGTCCTTCTTACACTAATAAAAAAGATAAAGGGTTCAGCGAAGACAAGAGATTTGTCCAAGGTAATTCAGTAAACGGATGCCTCCAAGCAAATCTATCATCACAGAGAGACTGCTCAGTCCCTCAAACATGATGTCAAAGGACCCCTAAATCTACACCTTCAGGCAAGACACAAGTACATGAGACCTGTCCTCTGAGACCAGGGTGTCTACATGCTTACATTCTATCACTTTGCACACAACGTGCCACCATCCCACCTAAGCACTCCTATTCTGTCAATAGCATCATCACTCTGACAAGATGAAGGGCTCATCTCAGTCTTGACTCTTCTCTGCCTGCTCCCCACTGCATCATTAAATATTATCAATTCTCTTTAATAAAGGCACAGAGCCCACTTTGTACTCAACACAAATGGATCCGTGTGACTTCACCCTTTCCACTTTCTTAACTTTTCACTGGCTCTCATCATCTTAAATTTAGCACTACAGTCTTCCTGTCTCCAGCCTTTCCATTTCCCTAGTTCTTAGGTCTCATACTAAAACTATTTTCCAGTCAGGCATGGTGGTGCACTTGGGAGGCTGAAGCAGAAGGAGCACCATGAGTTCCAGGTCCGACTAGACTACATAATGAAACCCTGTCTCAAGAAAAGAAAAAAAAAAATTATTCTCCTTACCCACCACATATTAACACTGTGTTCCTAAGTTTTCAGCAACTCCCAAACAACTCTTGGATAATTGCCAAAATAGTCGATACAAATGAAGCTATCTTTCCAATCCCATTTTCCACTATTCTTCTACAAATGAATGCTAATGTCAGACTAATCTCAGCATCTGCCCAAATCCTTGAGTTACTTACAATCCCACTTCACTCCACTAAGGCTAACAGTGAGACTTTGGCTTTCACATCTTTACTTGCATTTTTCCTTTTTGTGGGTTTTTTTGTTTCTGAGACAGGGTCTCACTATGTAATGCAGACTGGCCTTGAACTCACTGCGTAGTCTAGACTAGCCTCAAACTCACAGTGATCCTCCTGCCTCAGCCTCCTGAGTGCTGGGATTACGGGCCACCACTACTGTTGAATTTTTCCTTGTTGTCCTCACCAACCCCTTACTTCTACTATCAGATTGGAAAATCTCTGAGATTGACCATTGTATCTCTTATGTTCCACTACAGTGCTAAAAGCAGTGCCTTTTGTAGCACATCTATCAGACAGTAACCCCCTAACACCACAGGTCTTTCTGGATAAGGAGTCAGGTAGGATGCTCTTCATATACAATGAGGACAATACAAGGGAGTCAGTCATTCAGTATGTATTTACTGAGCATGTTTTGTGTGCTCCAAAGTATCTTAGAGTAACTTGTTGAGTCTTGAACTTCTGTGGTATCACAGAGTAAAAATATTAGAGAAAAATGAACTCCCAAATATTTTTAATTCCCAGAAAGAGTTGTTTGAATTCATGTAGATTTTAAAGACCTAAAATAATTCTTGTGTAGGGAGCAGCAAGTAGAGAAAGGAGTAGGATTAAAAATTATTTAAGCCAAGTGAATCCAGGCACTCAACTAACATGTTCTTCATTCCCACACACCATCTCTCATACATACCCTAATGGGGTTTTTTTTGGTTTTTTTTGTTTTGTTTTGTTTTGGTGCTGGGGATCGAACTCAGGTAGGGGGTTTGTTTTGTTTTGAGACAGGATCTTACAATGTACTTCAGGCTGGCCTTGAACTACCTATGTAGCCCAGGCTGTCCTCGAACTTGTGGTCATCCTCCTATCTCAGCCTCCCGAGTACTGGAGTTACAGGTGTGTACCACCATGCCCAGAAAACACCATAGTTTTAATTTTTTAAAAACTATTCAGGATGATGAAGATTTGAATTTTAAAGAATAACTTGGCTTTCTACGCTGTTCTGTAGAAATCTATGAAACGTAGAAAAGGAATAGTGTAATTAAAGGCAGTAGCATGAAAACAGGTAGTGTTGCAAAAATGTATTGAGCATACAGCAAGACTTGAGTGAAGTGCCCATCACAGGACATAGAAGGGCACCTTTAGAGCTCTGGTGCTCCCGCTCTTGGAGATCTGGGCTCTTCTTCAAAGCATGTTTCTTCCCTCCTCTCAGATTTGACACTTTTTCAAAAGTGGAATAAATACACACTAAAGACAATTTTCAAATTCCTTCCAACTGTGTCAGACAAACTGCCTACCACCAGCATGCAACAGATCAACAGCAGATATGGTGGTTATGGACACAGGCCCACAAGGTTCTGAATAGAGTTCTGCAGTTATCCTTCCAAGAAAGGCTGAGTACCTCTTTGGCTTGAATACCCCTAAAAAGGCTTCTTCTATGAAAAGTAAACTTAGATAAATTTACTTTGTGAGTATTTGAAATTTTATTCAGATGCCTACTTGCCTTCTTTTATGTGTAAATTCAAGATTTCCCCCTTACTTTGCAGGAATATTGTGATTCACTATAGCATGTTTCCAGCTGGAGCATAAAACAGACAATCAAAGCTGGGCTTGGTGGCACACACCTGTAGTCCTAGCACTTGGGGGGCCTGAGGCAGGACTGTCATGAGATTGAGGCCAGCCTGGACACTACATAGTGCGTTCAAGGCCAGCCTTAGCTACATAGTGAGACCCTGTTACAAAAAAACAACAACAAAAACAGATAATAAATGGTGGCTATTTTTATTTTCAGATTCTTTCTCTGGTATATAATGAAGTTTCTGGGATGCTGCTGCTATGAAGGTATAAACCCAAACTCAACTCAGAACCTGATTGTCTAAATTCCTCATTTAATTATCACAAAAAACCTAGCTTCCTGGAATTAGGGTGAAAAAGGATACTAAGGGAATCCAGGACACACCTGTCCCCAGCTTTATGAGGGTGACTGTCAATTATGCTGGCTTAATCTTTGAATTCACAAAGATTCACAAAATAATCTTTGAATTCACAAACTAATTCATAAACCTGCTAACTAGTAATCTTTTAAAAATTAGCAGGTAAATTATAAGAGAAAAGAGCCCCATAAGATTTATTACTCTTATATATGTTCGATTACATGTGACATCATTTTTTTTGACATCATTTTTAATAGTTACTTATATTGGCTTCCCCATAGACACTGAACAAGTTAAAAGGATTTATGTAAAATCTATGTATGTATCCATAAACAGATTCGAGTAAACAGACACAGAATTTGATCTATGACCTGCTTGTCTCAAAAGGGTTCAGAATAAACCAAACAGGGCAGATGGACTATTCCAATTGCTGGGAAAACAACACTACATACGGTAGAAATCACCAGTCATCAGAGAAGTATACAGAGTAATCAGGACTTTATCCCACCCCTCTACCAGGCTCTTGTATTCTTAATATCCCATCAATCAGAGGAAAGAATAAAATTCATTTATAGTAATTCAATAGTTTTTAACTTGGGAGTCTGGCAACTAACAAGTGAAACTTCGAAACAAAAATAACAGGCACCTAACAAATATACTCTACTAGAAATATGTACATTTAAAAACAGAAGACAAAATTAACTCAAGATTTAAGGCAGGCCCTATAATGAATGTTATCACTATGTACATCTAAAATGTACCATTAAAATAAAATAAAATTAAAAAAAAAAAGATTTAAGGCAGAGCAGTCTCAAACTGGATTGCAGCCAGAAATCAATGCCCACAGACTGGTTCTGCTCAGCTCCCACAAAAATGTTTTTAAAACTTTAAAATTCAGCATGATTTATAATAGCTACATCTTGGAAACAGACTATATGGCCACCAACGGATGAATGGATAAGGAAAATATGGTATTTATACACACTGGAGTACTACTCTGCCGTAAAGGATAAATGTGAGGCATTCATAGGGAAATGGATGCACCTTGACACCAGAATGTTAAGTAAAATAAACCAGACATGCAAGTTTAAATATTGCATGGTTTCTCCTATATGAGAGACTCAATATAGTAAGAGAAAAATAAAAGGTAATAGGAAGTAGGAAGATTTTTTTCAAATGAAAAGGGGAACAAGAAATGGGGGGAGGGGGAAAAGGGAAGGGAAAAGAGATAAACATGGAAATACGGTTTTTGCAAATGGTAAGAGGAACAAGAGTTGGAGGGAGCAGGGAGGGATAGGAGGGGAAAGGGACAAAACAAGAACTGATACATTACATACATGTATAAACATGCCCATGACACATATAATCATTATATACTGCAGACGTGTACTAATGAATTTTTTTAAACTTCAAATTTTAACTATAAGCACTTAACTTGGAAATTTCAAGTAAAATTTCTGATTGCTGGTATCAAATAACCTTGTTGTGTGCAGGGGGCACTCAGCTCTAAACTACACTGAAAACATATTCCTGGTAAAATGATCACTGGGCTGGGGATTTAGCTCAGTAGAGTGCTTGCCCTAACAAGCACAAGCACAAGGCCCTGAGTTCAATTCCAGCACCAAAAAAAAAAAAAAAAAAGAAAAAAAAAAATCACTGGAACTACTGTGAGACCTATCTCCTTTAAATGGCCCTGTGCTCCCTCGCTTGCTCCCATCTCCACTCAGTCCCATTTTACAAGTGGGAAATCTAAGCTGAGAGATGCTCAGAACCACAGAGCTAGTACAAAGCCTGATTGTGCAGGTAGCAACTCTGGGACTTTTACTCTTCACAGCTCTTCAATTTAACCTTTAAATAAAAGGTAGTTCATGTTAGGAGAAGTATTTTAAAAGACCAGTGCATGAATATTTATAGCAGTATTATTCACTATAGCCTAAAATCTAGCAGCAACCCAAACATCTATCAACTGGTAAACAGGTAATAAAATTGTGCCAGATCCATGCAAAAACAAAGACTCAAAGAATACATGAAACAATATGAGTATCTCAAAAGCATTATGTTAAATAAAAGAAGTCAAACTAAAAAGACAACACATACTGTGATAGTATTTACTGTACATGAAATTCCAGCGAAGACGAACTAAAGCAAATCAATGATTGGGGTCGGGTAGGGGATTGATTGCAAGAGGGGCACCATGGAACTTTCAGGAGTGACAGAAATGTCCCAGATAGGACTATAGTCATGGTTAGGTGACAGCATATACTCAAAATATAAACTGGATGAATTTTTTCTTCCCTTTTTTTTGTACTACTGGGGATCACTTGAATTTTCTTTTTATGCAAACTATACCTCAATTAAGCTAATTTTTAAGAAGTATTTAGACACCGGACAGTGGCACACACTTGTCATCCCAGCATTCAGGCTGAGGCAGAAGGCAGCTAAGAGTTCCAGGTCAGCCAGGGTTACACAGTGAGTTCAAGGTGAGCCTGGGGCTGGGGATTTGGCTCAGTGGTTAGGCTGCTTGCCTTGCAAGCACAAGAGCCTGTGTTTGATCCCCACCACCCAAAAAAAAAAAAAAAAAGGGTGAGCCTGAACTGCACAAAAGGATCCTGTCCCAACCACCCCTTCAAAAAGAAGAAGAGTTTAGAAAATATTAGCAAACTACAGAGAAGCCAGGCTTAGCAGTGCAAACCTGCAATCCCAGCACTCTAGGAGGCTGAGGCAAGACGATCGGAGATTCAGGCCCAGCCTAAGCAACCCTGACAGAGCATGACCATCTCGAAATTTCAAAAATTTAAAAAAGGGCTGGGAATGTAGTTCAATCCAAAGCCCCTGGATTCAATCCCCAGTATCTTTTACAAAAATCTTACAAAGGAGAATACTACCAATTCTAACTGGGAAAATTTGGGACAGCTTCAGAAAAAAGGTGGGGTTTGAACTGGATCTCATTATAGAACATTTTTAAGGTACACAGGAAGTAAAAATGTGGCACATAAGTAGCCATATTCTGTAACAGTCTATAAGAAGTGGCACTTTTGAACACAAATGAAAATGTTTCACTAAAAAAAATTCACAGAGATAGATAATTAGTACTTGGACAGGTATCAAAGAATAGCTGATTTTACAAGATTGTCTAAAAGGGAATCAATTCACGGACAGATACTGCTATTCATATGCAAAATAAGCAGGTAGTATGAAAGAATTTGTTTTGTGTTAAAATAAAGCACAATGAGGGGTTTGGGGATGTGGCTCAAGTGGTAGAGTGCTTGCCTAGCAAGCACAAGGCCCTGAGTTTGATCCCCAGCACCCAAAATAATACTAATATAAATTACTTAAAGCACAGTGAAAGGTAAGGGTCAAAGTGAGACCTTTAGAGAATGAAGAACAGAAATGAAGCAGGAGATGACATAAAGACAAGAGACACATAGGGTCAAAATCAAAGGCCCCTTGGTAACCATAGATTAAAAAAGAAAAAAAGGGAGATGATCAGACCTTGACTAGGGACTAAAAAGAAAAACTAAAAACTAGAAGACCAACCAACAAAAGTCAGTGCTACAGAAGAAACCAGAGACCTGACATAGTACAGCAGTCTCCAAAGAATTAAACAAGGTGAAAGCAAATTTCTTTCCTCCTAAATCTTACAAATTAGTTTTCTCCTCTCCAATCCCCTCTACTTCTGCCTTAGCTCAAGCTTTTTCATACCCAGCTTCACCCTATGCATCTTCTTTATTTTTTATACCTCTTTAACTGGACCAGAATACTTTCTTCACTATTTTTCCTCAGTTTAAATGCTACCTTTTAAAATTTTATTTTCTTTGTGAAGCTCCTCCAACTTTCCCAGGCAGAGTTAGAAGTCTCTGTACCATAGGTTTGTAACATTTTGTCTTGAAATACTGCCATAACACTGGGCTGCAATGGTTGCCTTTCTTCCCTATCTATGGGCAACTCTAGAAAAGGATTCAACAGCAAGGACAGAAACCTTACTAAAAAGCAGTTTGAAAACTGTACAAGCCCATCTCATTTTATACAACTTAAGTAGGATGGTAGAAGCCTTGCTGTTTTAAGAAATCTACAGTGAATCTTTTGAACAGAACGACAACCACTCTCCCCCTAATACTTCTCCATATCTATCTTTTTTTAAATTTTACTTTTGTTAATATTTTCAGTTTCTCAGTGAATGGCAACCCTTTAATGGAGAAGGCAGCAATTTCCTCAGGAATGGTGTGCAGCCACCAAAGAGAGAACTTTAAATTCTCAAGGCAGAACACTCATCTAGAGAAAACAATGGTGACACAAGCCAGTATTCTGAGTACTCTGGAAGGCTGAGGCAGGAGGATCACAAGTTTGATCCTACCCTGGGCAACTTAGTGAGATCCTGTCACAAAAAAGACCTAAGGACATGCTTGCTTAGGCAGCACATAGACTAAAAAAGATCTAAGCATACATCTCAGTGAAAAGGCTTGGGTTCAATCCTCGGTACTGGGGGAAGAAAGTGTACAACAAGAATCTGAAGAACACTAGAGAATGAGAAATCAGCTAGCTCATAAGGCTTTCCTAGGAAATTGTCGAAGTCAGTAATACTCAAAAATACACAACTGAAAAATGGTTTGGTTTTGAAAGAAGTGAACGATGGGATGATCAGAATTGCTCAGAATTAGATAGGAGATCAGTAGTAGTTTAGAAAGCTATTCAGAAAGGAGAGTTCTAATATAGATTTTGGAAGAAAGATCATAAATTGATGAAAAGGAGCTGGGGATTTAGCTCAAGTGGTAGAGTGCTTGCCTAGCAAGTGCAAGGCCCTAAGTTTGATCCCCAACACCAGATAGACAGATAGATACACAGACAGACAGACAGACAGATGAGAAGCAAGCAAATTTTGTCTGGTGGTGGAACAAAATGGTATTGTAGCCACAAAGTGTCAAGGCAATTCTCTGCATCAAACTCTCTTCAAGTATAGCCTGATCCTCAGGGATGAATCAGGTGTACATTATTATTATTATTATTATTATTATTATTATTATTATTATTATTATTATTATTATTGAGACAGGGTCTCACTATGTAGCCCAAGCTGGCCTTGAACTTTCAACAATTCTCATACCTCAGCCTCTCATGTGCTGGGATCACAGGTGTGCACCACCATGTTGGGCTAGACGTAAATGATTTTATAGTGTTCCTCCAAAAAAAGGGACCCTGCTATATAGGTGAACGGTTATCTCAAACCCATAAGAAGAAAGAGGTTCTGTTCACCTCCGTCAAACACCCAGAACCAACTGTGCTAATGACAAATCCAACAAACAAAGCACAATCAACTTTTTTTTTTTTTTTTTGGTATCTGAGAGGTATGTGCAGCCAGTTTAACTAATGGAATTTAGCCGAAAACAAATTAACAAAAAACTAAGTGCTGGCAATTTAGCTCAGTGGTTAGAGTGCTTGCCTAGCAAGCACGAAGCCCTGAGTTTGATCCCTGGCACCAAAAAAAAAGGTTTTTTTTTTAGCCATCATAAAATAGCTTTCTTAATTTCTTTTAAAGTTCAATCTTAAAATGAAGGTTGGACGGATAGTGATTAATTCTTCCAAGTAAGAAAAGTCCAACATCTCTATTAATAGTAGACTTTATTACCTTCCAGACGACATGTTCCTACCAACGTACACATTTAAACAGTTCAAGAGTATTGAACTTCAGTGAGGCAGTGAGCATACAGAAATAAAAGCCAGACTCCAACCAAGGAGCTCAGTTTCACTGGAAGACAAACACTGTGCTAATACGCCACCACTAATAAAGATAAACTGAAAGGGCAATGATGCGGAGAAAAACCTGCAACCTAGATTTGAGGTTCTAAACCAGGTATGGTGGTGCACACCTGTAATTCCAGCACTCTGGAAGGCTGAAGCAGGAGGATCACAAATTCAAGCCCAGCCTGGGTAACTTAGCAGTTTGGCAAAACCCCATCTCAAAATGGTAAAATAAAAATAGCTGGGGATATAGCTCAGTGGAAAGGCCCTAGGTTCAATACAAGTACTGCCCCTCACTAAGAAAAAGGAGCGAGAGAGGTAGTTTCACTTAACATATTCAAAGTATAAAAGCTTGAAAACACAGTAACTAAAAATTTCCCAATATGCCCCTGTGAGATGGAAATAATGATTAATTCCTACCATTATAATATAATAAACCAAGATTACCCACTGACATCTAGCCAGACAGTAAGCTAGCTAGAATTTTTTCAGTTTAGGGAAATAATAGCCAGGCGTGGTGGCACATGCCTGTAATGAAGGAAGGCCACCACTGAGGTCAGCCTGGGCTACATGGTAAGTTCAAGGCCAGCCTGAGCTACATAATGAGACCCTGTCTCAAAATAAAACAAAAAAAGCCAATATATTCTTTTTTTTTTTTTTTTTTGGTGCTGGGGATCGAACTCAGGGCCTTGTGCTTGCAAGGCAAACACTCTAACCACTGAGCTAAATCCCCAGACCCCAGCCAATATATTCTATACAAACTTTTATGCTTTCATAAAATCCAGTTTAAGTAAATGAAAATGGAAGAAATACTACATAAAAGCAAAGCAAAAGCTATCAATGAAGAAAGCATTTATGTAAAATTTTTAGATTTATGGCACCTTTGGTTCCCTGGATATTTAGCATCACTTGACATTTCTAAAGAAAAGGAGATACAACCTCTATCTTTTGAGGCTTTGAAAAAACATCTGCCTTAATATTTAGATAATTCTACAAACATCTCAGGTAATGACACAATCACTGAAGCTTCTAAATCCCTGTATATCTGAATATAAGAACTATAGGTTTTACCTGTTCACTTGATTAGCATTTCTTGGAACAGCAAAAGTTTTGCCAGAAATGACATTCTAACAAGATGTGATGGTGCATGCCTGTAATTCCAGCACTTAAGAGGCTGAGGCACGAGGATCAGCGTGAGTTCGAGGCCAGCCCAGCCTACATTGTGAGTTCAAGGTCAGTCTGAACTACATAGGGAGACCCTGTCTCAAAAAATCCACAAAACAAAACAAAAATGACATGCTAAATGAACCTTTAAACCTCAATGGGACTACACCCTGAAAATAAAGGTTCTTAGGTACCCTATCTGAAGAGTTAAACTCTTTCCAATCAGAATGCATCTCTAAAATAAATGGGATCTGGCAGGTGTGGCGGTGGCATGCCTATAATCCCAACACTCAGGAAGCTGAGGCAGGAGAACCGAGGCAAATCCACGGCCAGCCTGGGCTACATAGCAAGTTCAAGGCCAGTCTGAACTACATAGACCCTTTCTCAAATAACCAAACAAACAAACAGGCTTTATACTAATATTTGCTTTAAATAGTTGTTCAGGAAAACACCTATAAGAAAATGAGGTAAAAAAAAATATATAGACTACAGTGATGCCATATGCCTTTGTACTAAAAACTTTTTTAAGGGAGGAAATATATACAGTTGACTAGTGCTTATATATGACCTGAAATGTGTATTCACATATTCTGCAAAAACTTAGTAGCTTAGTAGTTAAAACTCTGTGAATAAGTCAACAAGGGTTGAAAAACAATGGCTATTGGCCAAACAGAGGCACAGCCTTTTCATGTAAATAAAGTTTTATTTGTAATATACATCCTAAACATAATTTCTATGGGTGTCTCCTTTGTTTGTTTTTTGAGGCAAGAGTCTCTCTATGTAATTCAGGCTGGCCTTGAACTCATTATGTAGCCCAGGCTGGCCTCGAATTTGCAGTGATCCTCATGCTTCAGCCTCCCAGGTGCTGGGATCACAGGTGTGTGCTACCACACCGGGCTCTTTGGCTGTCTTATCGGTTATCATGCTATAAACTGCAGGGCTAAGTAGTGGTGACAGAGACAAGGCCCCCAAAGCCCAAGTATTTACTATGTGATTCTGTACAGAAAAGTTTTAGAATAATCAGAACTAATGATCTGACAAATTTATGACTAGTCTGTAAATTTATGTACCTTGGAATAAGATACTAAATATGGTCAGAGTCAATGAATTCTTACCCAAAACATCCAACTACAAACCAAATGGAAACAAGCCTCTGGCTGATTCATCTCAAAATCATATAATTGCCAACTTTGACTAAAAATTATACTTTAAAAGCAAACGGTGAGCCAGGCATGGTGGAACATGCCTGAAATTCCAGCTACTCAGGACAGGAGGCTGAGGCAAGAGAATCTCAAGTTTGAGGACCGCCTAAGCAACTTAATGATACCACATTTCAAAATAAAAAAGGACCGCGAGTGTAGCTCAGTGGTACAGCACTTCCCTAGCATGTGAGTTCAATCCCCAGCACTACAAAAACAAGCAAAAAAAAGATGACAACAAAAATCAACTACAAACAGAAAAGGTAAATTTCTCTCAAGCTTTTAAAAACTGTGTTACAGTAATAACGCACAAAGTCCTTGTACTTCCATTGTCACATATATTCAGTTAACCACCACCAAGATATACCAGTTATTCCTTTATTCCTTGCCCTGGCATCCTAGAATCTCTACACATCCAACCAGTAATCTACTTAGGTCACTGACGTTAAAGTTTTCATTTGTCCTAACAGAATGAGATGGAAGTGGAGTATCCAAAATCTGTTCTGGATGTATTTGTTTTCTTCTATGCTCATGTCCCAAAATCCCAGAACTAGGCATGGTTGCATATGCCTGCATCTCCAGCACAGGAGGATTGCTTGAGCCCAGGAGTCCAACAACAGTCTGGGCAACAAAGTGAAACCCTATCTCAAAAATAAATAAAAATAAAAATCCCAAAGTTGCTATACCAGTCATACAAAAGAACTACAACCAATTAACATACTGACTATTCTTAAGAAAACACTAAGCAATGCTGATTGACTTTATTGACTAATATAACAATGAAAGTCAAGTGTTCTAGGTATCAATGACACAGTTTTTGTTTGGCTTTAATTTTAGCTACACTCTATGGCACTGTAAAGGAATAGGGTTTAAAAAGGAATACAATATCGATAGTAAAATACAAGCTAGTATTTCTATTTACTATATAAAAATTATCTGAATTACTAAAAATATATCAAATAATCCGGGGCTATTTTTTTACTTATCATTTTTAAAAGAACTGTGAGTCAAACATACAAAACTAATACCAATAAAACCCGATAATTCATTTATTTACCCACTATTATTTTTCTCCAGTTGATAAAGGAGATACTGTGGATTCTTAAATAGAGGCTGCATGATATACTGAAGTGTTCCTATTTCTGAGTGCTTTGCCAAAGATGAATCAATAGCCTGGTACCCTTCACAACACCACTGTAGTTACAGGTTGTAAGCCGAAGTTAAAGTAAGCTTAAATTAATACTTTAACAAGGCCAACATGATGAAAATAATCACGATACAATTAGTGATTTCCTAATTAAGTACTCACATCATTTTCCCCTTTGGTATATCGCTTAACTATTTTAGATTTAAGAAACAAAAAATACATTTAAAAGTAAAATCAAGTGACAACCAGTTTACTAGACTGCAAGATTTACACAGAAGTCTTATTTTCTGTTTTTAAAAAAACAATTAAATTAGACCTTAATCCTCTTTCTCACCTGCTGGGTATTTGCAAGAAAATGTCCTAAAGAACCTTCAAGCCTAAATAATTTTCTCAAAGCTCAGTTTTCACATGAAGGTGATTTATAGAGTTACCAATAAACGTGAACAAGATGGGCAAATTACTAAGACCAGAACAAGCATGGGGCCAGGTCTTTAAAAGGCATCTGGATGAAAAACTGGAAACCCCGCCCAGCCCTCAACTTTCTCGGCTTTTCTACTCCCAGTTTTCTCTACATAAAACCTAGAAAAGCAGAACTTCCCCCTCACTGCCTGCGTCTATCTGAGGCCTGGTACGGAAACTCAGACCGCTATTATCCAAGTACCTCCTTTAAGGTAGTCTTAAGGCTCAAGCCCGCTCAGAAACAGCCGAACTGTTGGCTTTCTCGGGTTAAAGGAGGACGATTACATGTTTTGGCGGCCGGGTTTGTCAGGAAGCGAAGGGCCGAGCAAGAGTGAGAATCCAGAGACTGAGCTCCATCTAGTCCCAGGAACCACCCCCAGGGGAGGCTTGACTGCCCTCAGTACTTCCCTGCCTCCTCTGCTCGTGGGAGGACAGCGGTAGGTCGGGGTCAGGCTCCCCTGAGCTACTTCCTGGTCCAACCGGACTTGCCTTCTGACACCCGAAACGCCCCCGGCCCCACTCCTCGCCCTTTGCCCTGTCTCCTCCCCTCTGTGTGACCCACCACCACTGGTCCCCTCCCATCTAACATGGCCGCCCCACCTGGCCCACCCCCGGCACAGCCTAATAAGTCGGGGGTGCTCGCGGCCCCGCCTTTCCTGCACCCATTGGTGCAGCAGCCTCGGACGGCCTCCCCCATTGGACAGCACGACCTGCCACTCAGCCCCGAGGGATCCGCCTGCGAGTTGCTTCAAGCTGCTTTGAGAAGACATATAAACAAATCCCGAGAGGGAGGCCCCTCTCGCCGGTCGGTTCTGGGGCGGGGACGGAAGGGGGAGCGGCTACCCCCGAGACACTCCTGCCCGAACCCCCTCTAGCCCTAGCCCGCGCGTCCACGTCTCCGGCCACACCAGCTCGGACCTCCCCGGTCCCGGCCCTTCCTCACACGCCCCCCTCTCTCTCCTCCTCCCCCGCCAGCCTCGCCTCCCCTCCCTCCCCGGCCCCTCCCACCCGCTCGCTTCTCTGACAGGCCGGTTGCCGGCAGCCGCGGCCCGGAGCTCTGGGGCAGCGGAGAAGGGCCTGGCGCCTTGGCGAAGCGAACGCCCGGCAGTGCCCATCCCCGGCCTAGCGGGCTACCCTCCCGCGAGTCTTAAACGCCGCCGCCCCGCGCTTTTATATAACCGTCCCGGGCCAGGAGTGGGGGAGGGGAGCGGTGCCCCCCGAGAGCAGCAGGCAGCGGTCCGCGCTCCGCGCGCCCTCACGCTCAGCCCTAGTCCTGGCTCCCGCCCCGTGCCGGCCCAGCCCAGAGCTCCGGCACAGCTGCCTCCTAGGCCAGCGGCCCTCCCCCGCCTGCCGCCCGGCTGGTCCCCTAGTCCAGGCCCCTGCAACTCGAGTTCCGGGCAGTGAGCAGCGGCGCTTACCTGTAGGTGTGGGGGTGGCTCAGGGGCTGGGTCCGGTTCCGTTGCAGGGGCCGCGGGCCCTCTCCATGCTGCCTCGGGTTTGTTTTGTTTATGTCCTTCCTGACGGGTTCCCGGAAATCGCGTGACTCGCCCCCCTCACGTGGGCCGCGGCGAGGAGGAGGAGGGAGGCGGGGGCCCGACGGCCTCTGGCCAACCGCGAGACGTCCTGCAGCTGAGCCAATCAGGGGCTTGGCCCGCTGGGCACCCCTGTCACGTGATACCGGAGGGGCGGGTTGCCGGGGAAAACCAGGAAGAGGGCGGATCTGGCGTTAGGTGCTTGAGGCTCTAGCGTGGGCGAGGGCGGTTCCTGATAGAGAGCTACACACTCAGCGTTTGTCGGGATGTTTCTTTTCTAAAGCTTTTCATAGCCAGTGTTTTCTCTAACCCCAGAACTGCGCAAGGAGGCCTGGAGTGACCTTATGTTCATTTACAGTTTTAACGTCACTGAAACTTGAAGGAGCGAAGGGAACACTAATTAGTAGGGGACTGTATCGATGTTCTATGTTATGAATAGCTTTCCCATTCACTGAGACGGAGCAAGCCTTCAGTTCGTTCGCTCATTTACGGATTAAACTAATATTTAGTGAACACGTACGCTCTCCCCAAACACAAGGATCAGACTGCGTGCACCTTTACGAAGTCTTGAACACACCTGTACAAATAGAGTGCTACTGGAAGCATCAAGACAAGCCTTCATAACACATGACTAAGGTTTTCTTGTGCTTCCTAATTGTTTTGAAAACACCGGTGGCTTTTTATTGAACGTTTATTATGTAGTAGGTTCATCAACTCAAGTAGCTGTCCCTACAAACATACGCAGTAATAATACTGATTTTTCAGATGGGAAAGTAAGGCTCGGATGCATTATTTATTTGCCCAATGTCAGACAGTTGGTAAATGACCTACCTAGGACGAACCCCGGTCTGTCGTGCTTCCGGAATGCTCTTTATACTTCTTCGGGGCACAGAATTTATCGTGTGCAACAGAATTTTGATTTTAGAAAGCACAAGGAAAGGAAGATTGAGGAACAAAGACACTTGGCCAGATTCCTTCAGGATACCAGCTTGCTGCGCTTCCCTTTCTCCCCTTTCCTTTCTATTATAGGGGATCGAACCCAGGGCCTTCTTTCTTGCTTTCTTTCATCTTCCTAATTGGCTGTCCAGACTGGGCTCAAATTTGCCATTCTCCAGAGTAGCTGAGATTATGCCAGCTACTGGTATGCACTACTGTGCCAGCTTTCTCTTAAGAGAAAATGCAGCTCCTCTTTGCCCAGATCCAGAGAAGTAGTTAATGTCACTGTCAAAACCATGAACTTTAGGGCTGGGGATTTAGTTCAGTGGATAGAGTGCTTGCCTAGCAAGCACAAGGCCCTAAGTTTGATCCCTGGCACCAAAAAGGAACCCCCATGAACTTTGAAATCAAAGACTTACAGGGTCTGGGGATATAGAGCTCAGTGGTAGAGCCCTTGCCTGACATGCTAAGGGAAAAAAGACTTCTGTGTCGTGTACCTGTAGTCTCAGGTACTTGGGAGGCTGAGACAGGAGAATCTCTTGAACCGACAAGTTTGACAACATAGTGAGACTCTCATCTCAAAAAAAACCAAACTTCCAAATCTTTAAGAGGGCTGGGACTAGCAGTGTTATTTATCCCCCCCCGCCCCCAAGCCCAGAGTCCTTACATATTGATGGAGTGAATAACAACCTGGATTTGAACCTTTGCTCCACTACATGTGAACTAGCACAAATTATCTTCTATGAGGCTCAGTTTTCAAGTTCTGTAAGGAACTTACAGGATTGATGTGAGAATTCAGCAGTTCATATAAAGCACTTACCATAGTGCCTGGCATATAGTTAACACATTAATGGTAGCATTATTAGATTATTCGAAGGGCATCATTTGGAAGATCTGTAGACTAAATAAAAGGGTAACTGTAACGTAAAGACTCAAACTGCAGTTTGAGTCATTAAAGTAATAGCTCCCTACACAAAATTAGGTAAACATAGATACCTAAAAGTAAAAATCTCTCCTTGTGTTCCCCACAATACCAAGCACATGGTAGGGCCTTAAAACCCAGTGAAGAAACGACTATTTACAGGAAATGATAGGATTATAATTATTTTCTTTAGTAAGTCTAACACATACCAATTTGCAATTTTTGACATTAACTGGAGTTTAAAAATGAAGCCCAAGCCAGGTGTGGTGGCGCACCCCTGTAATGCCAGCACTTGGGAGGCTGAGGCAGGAAGGTCGCCATGAGTTCAAGGCCACCCTGAACTATATAGCAAGACCCTGTCTTAAAAAAAAAAAAAAAAAAAAACAAAACCCTAAACAGAGAAACTAGCTTGGGGAGTTTGAACCAAATTCCCTGGCTTGATAACATGACGTTCACGTATTAAATGTCCATGAAATAAATCACTATCTTTTTGTATAATACTCTATTTGGAAAAGCTCCAGCAAACAGTTACCTCTTCCATTGTTACACTGCCCTCTGGACACAGGGCATTTTCATCTTCTCCACCTGGCAACAGTTCCTTGGGGTCAGGGAACAACCAGCCAGGTTCATCTTCTAATAGGAGGCTCCTCCCACTGACAGCACTTACTGGTGAATTACATTGGATTCCTGCCTTTGCATTTTCCGTTGTCCTGGAAGAGGGCAGTTTTGGCTAATGGAAACCTTTCCATCAAGGTTTGTTAATGACTGTATCTTGCTCTGAAGTGAATGAAATCACTGGCTCCTAATGGGTTTGTGTTTCTCTGGGTTTTATCCAGCCAGATTGTGCCACAGTCAAAGTTGGCAGGAAACTGGGACTCTGGAATAGCATTGGCTTGAGGCTCAGGAGGCTATTGTTCTAGCCACAAAGTAGTAACCAACTGGCCTCTCACCACTTCCCTTTAAGGTGTTTAACTCTGCTCCTGTACAATAATTTGCATATGAGGTTATCCTGAGTGAGGGAAAAATATTTTACACAAATATGAGAGGAAAATAAAAAAATATTTTACACAACTATGAAAGCAATAGACATTTAGGATTCCATTGAGTTATTAGAAATAGGGTTGGGGATTTAGCTTGGTGGTAGAGCACTGAGTTTGATCCCCAGCACCCAAAAATAAATGAATAAATAATTTGTTTTCGATTAGGTAATACACCTATTGTACAAAATTCAAAAGGTTTGAAAAGGTTTTCAGTGACTAGTAGGTCTCCATCTTAACCATGTCCACTGGCCACTCATTTCCCCTTCTCAGAGGCAACCAGTTACCCACACTCTGTGAATCCTGACAGAGATATTCTCCAGAAGTGCCAATAAGTCATCCAATTTAAACCTTAATGGCCAGGTGTGGTGGTGCACACCTGTAATCCCAGCACTGGGGAGGCTGAGCCAAGAGGATTGCCTTGAGTTTGAGGCCAGCCTAGGCTACATAGCGAGTTCAAGGCCAGCCTGAACTACCCAGCAAGACCCTGTCTAAAAATAAATAAATAAACCTTGATGTGCAGAAAGCTGAGGCAGGAGGATCCCATAAGCCCAGGGCTTCAGGGCCAGCCTCAGTAACACAGCAAGATCCCCTCTCAAAAAAAAAAAAAAAAAAAACCCAACATTAAAAAAAACCAAACCAAACCACCTTGATGTGTTTGGAATACTGTTCATGAGGCCAAGACCTTTTTTTTCTCCAAGACTTTAATATAAGCTTTGCCACTAACTGTGACATCCAGACCTCGCTAGCTTCCACATTCTTCACTATGAGGAATCTGGACCAAAAACTGGATGTTCTTTACAATCCTTCTAGCTTTAACAGTGAGCCTACATTGTGCAAGAATTAAGCAGGGTTGCTAGGCATGTAAAGCAGTCCTGGAGACGTCAAAGAATCAGGGTAAGCCATTAAGGGGGACTGAAAACTCAGGTGGCACAAAAAACTAAGAAATCTGCCACGTGTAGTGACACATGCCTGTAATCCCAATACTTGGGAGGCTGAGGCAGAAGGATTATGAGATGAAGGTCAGCCTCAGATATATAGAGAGAGGCCAGCCTGAGCTACTTAGCAAGACCCTGTCTCAAAAACAAAACACACAAACTTAAGAAATCTTTAAAAAATGGTCGTCATAGGTCCCAACTGTCCTTACAACCCAACATTTGTGTGTAAGCCCTTTGTAGAACTGATTGAGCCCAGCTGCTGGCTATATACATGTCTTTTTAGTAAGTGTCATTTTTTGAATCTAAGTGTTTTTTTTCCAGACCCCTCTGGACCTGTGTGGTACGTTCAGATTTCACAGCTTCAGAAGTGAGACTAATTAACTCAAAACTGGAAGCTTTCCAGGAAAAGCTGTGTCTGACACTACGTGATGACTTTCCTCCTGAGAAGACCAGAGTAGTGCAGAGGGTGAATCTAAATGAGATCTGTATTGATTGTTGGCAATCAGCATCCATCCCTCATTCATCTTGCCTAAAAATATTCTTTGGGAGAAGAAAAAAATCAGTTCTTCCCACTGCCTGATCTTTCAATAGGACAGTGTTCTTTATGTGACAGCTCTGATTCTATGAGAGCTCTCAGTTTCTTACTTCTCCCAGAAGACATTAGGTTCAATTCCCAGATATTCTTCGCTAGTCTATTACTTAGTTATTTATCTTGATTCCTCAGCCCACCCCATTCCCCAGCACCAGGCCTGCCGCAGGACAGGAGCAGGATTGTGATCTGAATGAACAAATTAAGACCCAAATCCTGTCCATCCTTGACATATCAAGATCCCTGCTCTTGCCCTGGAGGACCACAGAACCTAGTGAAGGAGACAGATGTGGAAAGCCCACCACCCAGCAACAGAATTCATAAGAAGGTAGCCAGGGCACAGTCGTCAGAGCAGGACACAGGTGCTCCGGTGCTCCTGTCTTGTGATCCTACACGAGTAAGTTAATCACTAAGCTGTCTGGTCCTTTATTTCTCTCTAATATGCCTCGCAGGTTGATTTTGAGGATTCGATGAAGGGTATGGTAAACAAAAGATACCCTCCTCCACCTTCCTGGGAGGAGTGTGACTAGAAGCTTCTGAGAAGGGAAAGCACCATGACAAAGAGAAGGTGGCAGGCAACTCAGTTTCCTGTCATCTTCCAACACAGCATTCCTGTCAAAACTGTTCTGTCACTTTCACTGAGCAAAAACTTTCAGGATAACGAGTTGTCCTAAGGGCTTCGGGTTTTTCAGTTTTGTTTTGTTTGGCGGGGGGCGGTCAGTGCTGGGCTAAACATACAGTGTCGGTATCAACAGCTATAACTGATAGCAAACCAGGAAGCCAGGGAATGAGAACAATTCAGCAATTGTTGTAGCAAAGACCCTAAAGGATAGGTACAATAAGACATTCTGTTGGTGAGGCCAGAAGTAGGACAGTAAAAACACAAAGCGGAGGGACAGAGCGATAAGAAGCAGGAACTAAGTCCTGTACCCATGATAACAGTTTGGTGAACTAACAGGACTACATCTGGTGTAACACTGTGAAGCTGGATCCCAAAGGCAGAAAGTAAATGATTCAGAGAGGATCCTAAAGGAAAGAAGCAATAAAAAGTTCAGAGCATCGGTGATGTCAGGGGATCCTATGTAAAGTTTTTTTTTTTTTTTTTAACTGCAAGTTCACAAAGTCTTAACTTTCCCTCACAATACAGTGCAACTCAGGAAAGACTGCTCGCCAAGTTTGGGGGTTTAGCTTTAATCTTGTTTTCATAATGCTAGGGCTTTGAGATGAGATGTGTAAAATAAGCGGGTACACTATTTCACAACTACAACAGTGCGACTACATGAAGTGCACTGACAGACATGTATACCAACTGCAGAGTCTGTCCTCCATCAGAAGAGGCAGTGTGAGGAGGCAGGGTCAGGACCCCTTCTCGTGGCTCAACCCTCTGAGGGTTCCTACCTCCGCTCCTGAAGGGCATCCTGCCTTTCTACATAGACAGCAGTCACAGAGAGCACAGCCCTTCACTCCGAGAAACCCAGAGGACTCTGGATGCAGATGTCTGGGTGAGCTGGTTCCACTGACCTGAGGGGACCTCTTGCCCACTTACCTAGCAACCTTTTCCTTTATGGCACAAGAGAAGGCACCTTTGGGAAAATTGGGAATTGAAGTAGAGATTAAGACTAAGGAAGGAGCGGTTTCCCCTCCTCATAATGAAGAAAGTAATAACCAGGACGGCGCCTGTAAAGGGCATGGAAGAAGGGAGTACCCAGCAGGTGCTTTTCCGTTTTTCTCTCTGGATAGAGAACAAAAGAGCTGGGATTATTAGGCACCAATGCACACTACTACTCTTTGCTCTGTCCAACCCAATTAAAATTTGGTAAAGCAGGAGGTGACACATGCAATGGGGCTGGCAGGTGATAAGCACTAAATTAAGGTTAGCTGCTATTATTATTATTGTCATTTTGAAACGGGGTCTTGCTACGTAGTTCAGGCTGGACTTGAACTCACTACGCAGTCTGTGCTGGCAGCAAATTCAAAGCAATCTTCCTGCCTCAGCCTCCTGAGTGCCGGGATGACATGCATGCTCCACCACACGTGCCTCAAGCTAGTATTATTATTAATAACGATGATTCTGAACCTCCCTGGGGGTCTGAAAAATGTCTTAGACTTGGTCCCCAGAAAAATACAAGTATACCTGCAACTAACTCTGTAGGTGTTTTCAGGAGGTTACAGATACTTGTGGACCCCAGTCAGAAACACTGAGGTCAGAAAAGACATTCTCCAGTGCGCAGGATCAGCTGCATAATTTGCAGGGCTGAGTGAAAAATGAAAATGCATGAACCCTTGTTCAAAAATTATTAAGAGGAGTTGTGGGATGTAGTTCAGTGGTAGGGCAGTTGCCTACCATGCACAAAGCCCTGGGTTCAATCCTGAGCACAGCAACAAATTTTACTTTGTTTTGTTTTTTGTTTTTTGAGATAGGGTCTCACTATGTAGTTCAGGCCAGCCTTGAACTCACTATGCAGCCTGGGCTGTCCTTGAACTTGTGGTGATTCTCCCTCCCGAGTGCTGGGATTACAGGCGTGAGCCACCACACCTGACTGAAGTGAATTTTAAAAAGACAAACACAGTTGTGAGCCAAACATCAAATTGATTTTGGAACTTTAGGCTAGATAGTTTTATCCTTGCTTTAAATAAACTCAACATACAGAGAGTAGAATTTACTAAATTTGAAAGCCTACCTCCCACAGGACTCTTTTTCCAAGCCACTTGACAATGAATGAACATTATTGAGTACCTATTTGGGGCAAGATTGCAGGGATCAAACACTTGAACAAACCAGGGATCCAATTATGATGCTAGATATAATCAAAGGTGGCCATGAGAAGCCAGAGAGGCCACAGTGCTTCCAGGACCTGATCCCGGGACCTCAAGCCTCAGTGGAGAGGGACGGAGGTGTTCTGAGCTAAGGGAGGAGAGAGCAGATGCCACTTTCTCAGGGCCCTGCATATGCATGAAAAACTTGAAACTTCCACTCTGAACCCACCTTCCCTAAATGCCGCAGACGGCGTGGAACGACGGCGTGGAACGCTGCGCCTTTCCTTGGGCATGCAGGTGCAGCTCAGGCCGCTGCTGTGCCACACACCTACCCTACAGGAACTGAACTTGGTTCCCTCGCGCAACTTGCCACTGCAGCTACTGAGGAAAACCAGGGCAGCCCCTTTATTTGCCTGAGGGCCTTGAGATGTGACACGAGTACTACCTGTGGGCCCTGCGTGAGGGGGGTGAGCAATTCCAAACTGGGTCTGGAAGGAAGCTGGGGAACAGAGGGACAGAAGACAGAACCCTAGAGTTGACGGGAAACTCATTCTGAAGCAGTCAAAACAAGATCCTGCACAACCAGGTTTAGGGTTTTTTCAATGGCCTTTAGCCTCAATTCAAGAATCTATTTAGCTTCTTCATAGAAGGTAATGTAAAATTAAAGAGCCATATGATCTTCCTGGGCTAGGAAAAACGATAAACAGCAAGAGGCTGAAAGTGTGGCATAGAAGCTCAGACTGTACAACCACCAGTGGGTAAGGTGAGAAATTTTACCCTGGAAAAGTGTCTTGGAGACTCGGGGGCACTCTGGTGTTCCCTGGACACTAAGATCAGACTCTCCTGCGTGTAAATCCCTTTCTTCTACCTAACAGTTTGGAATTTTGTGCCTCTTATCCACACCCTCCACCTGTTGTCTGGATTGGCAGCCCACATTCCCATCTCCAGCTGGTCCTTCTTTATCCTCCAGACCACACAACAGCTACTCACTGGGCATCTCCCTGTGGATACCTCAGGCACCTGAAAACTCAAATTATACACAACTGAATTCCACCACGTCACCAAGCCTGTTGTGTCTTGATCTCATTAAAAAGTTCCTTGATCTCATTAAAAAGTTCCATCTACTGTGCCAGGAACCTGAGTGCAGTCCTTGACTCCTTCTTGTCCCTTACACCCAACATTGCGCCTGAGGACTGACATTTACCTGTACTGCTAATAAATACAGTCTCACTGTAGTTATTTCTCTGGCTTCATTCTTATTACTTTAATCCAGGATACCCACTCTCCTAGAATCTGCAATAATTTCCTCCCTGGTCAGCCTCGAATACCTCAACGACTCCTCTTTGCCAAGTTTCTTCATCCTTTGGCTTTACTTGTAAAGGTCATTTCCTTCAAAACCCACCCAGTCACCATTAGTATTCCTAGTGCTCTTACCTAGCAACCTGCATTTCCCCAAGATACAGCACCTTGCTGTGGGGTCCACCCAGTTTAGTAGAAATGCATTGTTCCCACCTTGATTTAATCAGAATCTCCTTGCAACACTATCCACAAGCAATCACTTTCTATTTTTAATTTTCAGTACTAGGGAATCGAACCTAGGGTTGCAGGCATGCTAGGCAAGGACTCTACCACTGAGCTACTATATTCTTAGCCTTATACTCCTTTATTTATTTTTTGTTTTTTAAGACAGAGTCTTGCTATGTAGGTCAGGCTGGCGTCAAACTCTTGGGGATCCTACTGCCTCAGCCTCCTGAATGCTGGGGTTACAGGTGTATGCCACTAGCCCAGCAAACAACCCTTTATCATTGTTTTCCCTGCTCCAGAAGGTCAGGGGCTGAGTCTCTTGTTTCACACAGGCAACCCTGACACAAATAGGAGCTGAAAATACCCGTTGAACGTTGAAAAGCATTTGGAGCTTGGAGAAATAATCACTCTCAGAGTCTTAAGTAACGCATCCTCAAATCCAAGTTCCTTTTACAAAACATCTGTTCTGCTTGTTCCGTTTTGGGGTGGCAACCCACAGTAGTTGCACACTTTGGACAGTGTAAAGAACTAAGGAAACCTCATCAAAATCCTGATGGCTGGCTTAACCAGACATCCGTGTGCTTAGTGTACGTGAAGATGGAGATCTCCATATTGAATACACTGGTGAGATGGTATCCTACCCTTCTGCCCTTCAGAGGTATCTACGGAGTTCAGGCTTCCCTCCAGACTTTTTCCCTCCAGGAGAGGCACCAAAGGCTCTCCTGGAAAAGATTTTTTGGTCTCAGCTCCTATTTCCCCTTATGAGAATGAACCATGGAAGTACCTGGACTCAGAAGAATACCAGAGCCTCTATGGTTATCGCCTGGTCTGGGCTGACTACCGCTACAACCACAAAGGCGGTATAGCCCCACAGCAGACTTGGAGGAAGTGCATTTGTAAGAGTAAAGTTGGTGGGAATCCTTGTCCCATCTGCCGCGATCACAAGTTGCACGTCGACTTTAGGAACGTGAAGCTCTTGGAACAGTTTGTCTGTGCCCACACAGGCATCATCTTCCATGCTCTGTACACAGGGGTCTGCATGAAGCAGCACAAGAAGTTGACTCGGGCCATCCAGAAAGCCAGGGATCATGGGCTCCTAGGTTACCACATTCCCCAGGTTGAACCTTGGGACCTTGACTTCAGTACCTCGCATGGAGCTGTGAGTGCTACTCCATGGGTCCCCACCCTGCTTTCAGGTGACCCTTGGTACCCTGGTGCAGCTGGAAGCAGCCACCAGAAAGAGAACTGTCCCGACTTTGCCGGCTCTATCAGGGCACTCTCCGAGAAGAGAGCAGTCCCCTGCCTGAGTCAATGCCAGAGAACCCCCCCCACCCCTTAGCTGAAGTCTCCTCCACTGAACAGAGCCCCCAGAGTGCTCAGGGAGTCCGAGGGATCCAGTAGTGCCTAATGGATGATACCCTGAGAAGTGGTCTTACGCTGTGGCCAAGGCAGGCCCAGGAAGGAAACCACGTTGAAGGGGATAACTATAGTGGGTCTGAGACTAAGGGAGGCCAGGATGTGTGTGTGTTTGTGTGTACATGTGTACATATTGTAAAGAAATGTGCTCAACACTCTGTTGCTCTTTCGGACTTCTGCCAACTCACTTTTTCCACAATAAAGCTGTATGTCCTGTCCAAAAAAAAAAAAAATCCTGATGGCCATCTAAATAAAATCCTGATTGCATTGGTGGGGTGGCAGTATTAGTTGTTGAGCACCTGCAGCTACTAGAGTGCGCCCCTGTTTTGGAGCGGGTCTGGGGGCAGGGGAGTGGGATTTGGGGAAGAAGAGCTGACACATTTCACATGGACAGGATTCTAACTGAAGCAGCAACACAGCCTGAATGAAGGACTTGCTTGGAGCAGTTGGCAGTGAAAGAACAGTGGGGCTTTTTATAACCCATGTGGGACCCCAGCACATTAATGCCGCAGGCTTCCACTTTTCTACGTGGGCAGAATGAAAATCAATGCTCCCTTTTCATCTCCCCATGCTGTTGCTGTGAGCACCTAAACAAAAGGAGGTGAGTGTTTTATACTCCGCATGACCTGCACTCTGCCCTGCACAATGGACACAGCTAATCAGAATTTCCCCGTGAACTGGCTGATTTTCACTGATTCAGAATAGCTTCAGTATTTCATAAATCTGACTTCATTTCCCCTGACTCTGAATTACTTGGAGAAATAAACGGAATGTGTATTACATAATATCTGAAGGAACTACTAACATTATTCCGACAATAGTCACCAACGAAAATCAGTCTTTTATTTTTTTCTTCTTTGGTTACAAATGTAGTATTTGTTCTGTGTGCAAAATACAAAAATATTATAAAAGAAATAAATGCTGTCAACATCTTGCATCATTTTCTACCAGGCTTCTTTCTGTGTATACGAGTTTAAAATCATGCTTTTTCTTTTTTTGAACACAATACTCAATCTTTTGTTATTAAAGTAACTTGCAATGTTTGTTTTTATTAAACCACTGCAGAATATGCTGAAAAAAGAAAATTAAAATCATTTGTAATTGTCATCCAGAGACAATGTTAGTTATCCTTTCAATCTTATTTTCTATGCATACATTTTTTTGTTGTTTTGAGACAGGATCTCGCTACCCAGTTCAGGCTGGCCTTGAACTTGTGGTAATCCTCCTGCCTCAGCATCCCTTGTGTTACAGATGTGCACCATCATACCTGGTTTAGGTATACACTTAAAAAAAAATTGATACTCCTTCGTTTGGGTAAGCAGCACAACTGATAATCATCTTAGGTTGGCTATTAATGCTGCTTCTAATTAGTTGTACTGTGATAACATGCTTTATAATGATATTTTTATGTTGTGTTTTCCTTTGAAAATTATGAACTTTATTCAACTTCATCCATTCAACTAGAAAGCTCAAATAAAGGGACCAGGAGAGAAGTAAAGCATAATTTTAGCTTAAATCTCCATTTGCATTTAATATACATTTGTTTTCCAAACTGAAGAGGGAGTTTGTGTAGAGGGATGGGTGACAAAACAATGCTAAACGGCCAAGATATGTATTTTAAAATAGAATTTAAATTTCATTAAAGGAGCAATTGCCTCTTTCAACTTCTGACAGATGAATTCCAGGGCTGAATTTTCCATGACTCTGAGCAACAATTTAAAATAATTTTTCAATTCTAAATCATGATCAAACTCAGGGCCTTGTGCTTGCTAGGCAAGCGCTCTACTACTGAGCTAAATCCCCAACCCCGACATTCTATGCTCAAAGCAACATCAAAGAAAGGATGTAAAATATTATGTTGGGACAGTAATAAAGATACAGAAAACAACCAAAAGGGCTAGTGTGGTAGTTCAGTTGATAAGAATACTTGCCTAGCACATGCAAAGTCCTGGGTTGGATCCCTGACATCTTCCAAAGCATTCCAGAAATACCTCTGTCCTGTAAGGGTTGGCAGAACCCAGCCGGCAGGAAGGGTGTGGTTCAGCCACTTACACTAACATTGTTTTCCGTTCAGAGGTCAGGCCTGGGGACCTGGTGAAGATGCCATTTTAAAAATTTTTCTGTAACCTCTAAATACAAATGACTTATCAAAAGGGAATCCATCCCTTCTGGGGAAAGGAAAAAAAAAAAGTCATTCCTCTATGTCCTATCTTAATAGAAAAAGACTGTCAGAGCACCCTGGGTACTCAGTCATTTCTTTGGAAAATACCCTTTGTGTTGTTTTTTTTTTTTTTTTTTTTTTTTGAGACGGGGTCTCAACATGTAGTTCAGGCTGTTTGTGAACTCACTATGTAGCCCAGACTGGCTTCAGAGAGCTCAAAGTGATCTTCCTGCCTCAGCCCAGTGCTGGGATTATAGGCCTGTGCCACCAGGCCTAGAACCTTGTGTATTATTATAATTTATAAAGTATCTCCATCATCAATATCTCATTTGGTAACAACTTCATACAGTAGAAAGGGCATGCATTATCCTAATTTTGTAAATAAAAAACTGGGGTCAGAAATTAAATGATTTGCCCGGGTTACACAGCTAGCAAGCAATGCAGTAAGACTGCAAACCCAGGATTCTCCTAGCCTACTGACATTCCAGGGGCCACACCACATGAACTTGGAGAGGCTTTGGAGGAGAGGGACATTTTACACATCCTTTGAAAGAGGGGATGGAACTCGCTCTACTCTGGACCGTGGCTAGCACTGGAGCAAGGGAATTGTAAAAGGGAGCTTCATAAGCATCTGTCTCAGACTCCAGGCTGGGCAGGTCCTGCTGGAACAAAATGCTGCCATTCTGAAGGGTGAGGTGAGGAGAGAACCTCTACCTGAGCTTACATATAAATAGCATTTAATCTTATCAAGAATTTCAAGGCTGGGGGTGCAGCTCAGTGAAGGACTGGGTACTTGGTATGCCTGAGGCCCTGGGCCCCATCCCCAGCACTGCCAAAACGAAAACCATAAATGAGGAAACTGGGGATCAAGAGTAAAGTGACTGAACCACTGGTGATAGATACATGAATGTCCCAGGTGTGACTGGATTACATGTACCACCAGTTGTACAAGCCTCCTGCTGGGATAGTTATGGATGTGCCACCGGTGGTACAAGCTGGGAGCAACATGTTAAATGAGAATCCTGTGTATGTCCTCAGGACCTAGGGATTATCCCCCTGCTCCCACATCTTGAAAAGTGTCCTCGAGTATGTATCACCAGTGGTTCAGGCCACCCAGCAGCGAGATATAGGAATCACCACCCCACTGTGAAGGTGTTAAAACTAGTAGGGTAGCTTGCTTCTGCCACTAAGACTGGCAAATGGGGAAATGAATTTGAAGGACAGTTTTTGGTAAGGGGTGGGATACAAGAAAGACAAGAAAGTCTTGTCAAAGGAAGCTCTTGTTTTCTGAGGTAGAAGTTAAAAATGAAGTGCTAAAGCACTATTCATATCCACATGTAGGAATGTATCACTTTCTAGGAACTAGATTCACAGTTTGCCTAAGTACTTTTTGTGTTTTTGTGTTTCATGTAGTAACTAGGATTGAACCTGGCATTTTCCCTCTGAACTACAACCCCAGACCTTTATTTTTAATTTGAGATAGGGTCTCATTAAGTTACTAGGTTGCCCAAATTGGGCTTGAATTTATGATCCTCCTTCCTCGGCCTTCCGGATTGCTGGGATTGCAGGTATGTACCACCATGTCCAGCTTATTTTTAGATTTTAATTGTAAAAAGTAAAATAAAATTATTTGTACAGACAGCAGATAGATGAATAGTTACATAATCATCAGTTAAGTTTAACCTTGATGCCAGAGTTTGACAACATTTTTGATTTCTTATTTTTGTTCTTGTTTTTGTTTGTTTTTAAGATGACATCTCACTATGTTGCCCATACTGGCCTCAAACTCCTGGGCTCAAATGATCCTTCTGCTTTAGCCTCCAGAATAGCTGGGTCTATAGGCACATGCTACTGCACCCAACTCAAAAACATCTTAAAACAGATTTTAGGAGTTTAGCTCAAGTGGTAGAACGCTTGACTAGCAAGTACAGGGCCCTGAGTTTGATTCCCAACACCCACCCCCAAAAAACAGATTTTTATATCTGAGGAATGGAAATTTTAAAATTAGTCATGTCAAACAGAAAAAACTCATAAAATTTTACTTGAGAAAGAATTTTCATAAAGGACTCATAGTCAACATATAGAAACCTCTAAAAAAATCAACAAGGAAAAGAAATATATCAGGTGAAAAACTGACAAAGGATGGGCACAGGACGTTCTTAAAGAAATAGATACAAATGACAGTAAACATAAGGAAATTGTTTCCTTTCCAATAATCAAATTAATGTAGATTAATAAAATGAGATGGTATTTTTTTCCTTACAAAATGGCAACAAGTTTCAAAACTTAGAATACCTAGTATTGATGAACATCTGGGGAAATGTTTTCCCTTACACTGCTGGTAATAGTATAAAGATTGATCCATTCTTTGTGGAGGATAGTTTAGTAATGGGTTTTTGGGGTGGTTTTTTTCGGGGGTGGTGCTGGGGATCAAACTCAGGACCTTGCGCTTGTGGGACTGGCACTCTACTACTTGAGCTAAATCCCCAGTCCTTGGTAATGAGGTTTTTAATAAAACATTTTTTAAATGTTTGTGTGGGCAAGAATGGTGGCACACACCTGTGGTCCTGGCTGTTCGGGAGACTGAGGTAGGAAGGTCTCATGACCCCAGTTTGAGGCCAGGCTCGGCAACATAGGGAGACCCTGACTCAAAGGAACTAAGAAGTTTGTGTCCTGTGATTTGTTGGTTCTACTTTATGGAATCTGTTTTAAGAAAGTATTTATGTACACATGTTTTAAAAATAGAAGGAAAAAATTATATAAATGAAGAATGAATTAAATTATGAAACATTTATATAATAGTGTATCATATGGCCATTATTATATTATGGAAGTATTTAATAGAAATGAAAGATGTAAGATTAAGTGAAAAAGAATTCATGTATACATTAAACAATATACATCAAAAAAAAAAAAAAAGAGTAAAGTGACTTTCCGAGTAGAGGGCCTTACTGAATTTTTCCTCAAAACCTGATTTGATTTCATCATTCTCTCATTTCAAGTAATGTAGCTAGATATTGGCCCAGTTGCAGTACTTGGTTTTTAGGAGCTGGCACTTGAGCTCTCTGCGAAGTCTCTGATCTCGTTTAGGTAGGAAATTAACTCCTTCCTTCTTTATCAGCAGCAGTGGCCTTCTGCCTTATGCCGAGGCCATCACGGCCTCATCAGGAGGAAGTCACACAGTAGGGTTTAGATAGAATACTGTTAAGTCCAGGCCCTCCCAAGCACAAGTCTCCAACACTTCCCATTGTTATGCATGCAGTCAACACACTAACCTTCCTTACTCGTGTCTGCAGGAAACAGCCTCCACCAAATGGCAACCACAACCAAAAACAAACTAACAAGCAATGTCATTCAGTTCACTACTCAATGTCTAATTCACTTAGAACAAGTGAGAAGTGTAAAAATGGATCGGCACAAAGTGCCGAAGACAGACAGAACTCAGGGACTTGAATCGGCCAGAGTTGTTAGAGGGACTCTCCGCTGTGTCATTAAACTGGAAGTGTGCCACACTCTGATCACTGATGAGAAGAGCCTCTGAACTGCTTCCATCACTGCTGCAAGGCACACCATAGCTCAGGCCTCCTGTGCTGAATTTAGGCTCTGTCAGGGAACACCACGTGAACTCAAGACAGGCAAATGCCACACTCAAGAGAAGTGCTGCTACATTGCGGTCATTATGATGCTCAGTTAAAAAACAGTACCTGAAAAAACACTGTAAAGCCGAGAGCATGGTAGCACATGCCTGAAGCCCTAGCTACTAAGGATGCTGAGGTGGGAGTTTGGCTTGAACCTGGAGGCTTGAGGCCATCCTGGATAGCAAACACTGTGGTTTTGGGGAGGGCTTCAGACTAATCCCCAATCCTAATGGGCTGCAGGACTTTGACTCTGTGAATCTGAGGACATGACCGCATGGATCAGAATCACACTTTCTCAAAAACTGAGAGTTCCAAGATTGTGGCACCTCTCATACACTCACAGTGTTACAGGGCCTCTGTCCCTACAATACCAGCATTGCTTTCTCAGATGCAAGCCCTAATTAGGGTTCAGTAAGCTGTGCTGGCGGAAGACAGCTTAGACCCAGAGCTGGTTCCCAGCCAATGCGACTCTTAAGTGAGGCAGGTTGGTCAACCCCAGGCTGCCTCTGACCAGCTGCATTAAACCAGGCAAGGAAATCTCCCTGTCTGGGCTCAGATTCCTTATTTATAAAACAACAGAGTATACCTACACTACCGTGGCTCCTGTAACTTCAAATCTTCAATGTTTTATGGATTCTGTGAAATTAACTAAAGAGGCCCATGGCTGGAAATGTACATTGTGGCACTGCCTAACTCTCCATAAAAAAATTCTTTTGGTAGGAGTGCTGGGTATCAAACCCAGAGTCTTGTGCATGCCGGGCAAGCGCTCCAGCACTCTCCTACTCTGCCCCACCTCAACTTTCAGAAAAATGTTAAGTTCAAAATGAAAGTAAAGAATGAAAAGAAAGAAATGAAAGCAGGAGAGACACTTCATCTTGAAACTCTCTTTGGTCTTAAGAATAGCAAAGTAATGAGTTCAGACAGGGAGGAATAGAAAACTACAAGCTGCAAAACAGGAAATCCATTCTTGGCTGGCTGTCAAAAAGTTATGAGGTGGTAAAAATTTAAATTTATTTTAGTTTCTTAAAACTAATAGCGCTGCCGCATTTGTGAATTGATACCTGCTACTAACACACAAAGTCACTGACCTGACCTGGACTTTTTAATCGTCCTAGGTTTCTTCAGTCCTGTTCTGAGGGTGTGATGGTTCCGTCTCAGCAGCCTCACCGCCTTGTCCCTGGAGCTGAAGGTTACCCTCCACATGCTCACCACGGTGATCTGGTTCTCCTTAACAGACAGCATCTTGCTATGTTGCCTGGGCTAACACTGAACTCCTGGTCTCAAGCGATCCTCCCTCCTCAGTCTCCTGACTAGCTGGGGTTACAGGGAGTGGCCATCATTTTTAACCAACAGTCAAACATGGCCTTATTCATAGCCTTATGTATACTCACTGTACCTCTCTAAATGGCATATCATTTGTTCTGAACTTGCAGGAACCCCAATGTAAACCTGGTTAATCCTCTGGCATCTCACCTATAATAGGCACTCAAATGGTTACTGAATGATTAAGAAAAGTACTTACCAATCTCTTCAGGCATCTCAAACTACAGGGTAGGATTTATCCAACCTAAATTTAGACAAGAAAATCTTTTTTTGTTTTTTGAGACAGGATCTCGCTATGCAGTTCAGGATGCCCTTGAATTCAAGGGAATCCTTCTGTCTCAGCCTCCTGAGTGCTGGGATTACAAGGACACGCCACCATGCTCAGCTAACAAAACCATTTTTTAAAAAGCATTATCTAGACACAGAAGAGCTTACAAAAATGAACTTTATAAATACTGAAGCCAGATTTCCATAGAAAGCAGAAAAATAATTTATTCCAAAAGATGGCAGAAGTAAGAAATTCATCCTGAAAATGTAGCTTGGTATACATCTGCTGGGACAGAGCTTCTGAGCACAATCTCCTAGACGGCCCCACTGGAGTCTTAACATCTTACAGCAGTTTTTCAACATATTGCTGATTCCTATGTTGTGAGCTGGCAGGAGGATCTTCACATCCACAGATGCCAAGGCGAGAGTAACAGGCTTCTCAGGAGAACAGCACCTCCTTCCTCAGAAAAGTGCATATGCATTTTGTGGAGTCAGCACAGCTTAGGTTAAGTAGGCACATCTTTGATCAAAGTATAAAAAAGATGAAGGAAAAAGTACTGCATGTAGAAAAAGAGCTTCCAACGTGGTGTGAACTTAGTTTAAGGCAGCTGATGCCCAAAGCGGGCAAGTCAGAGAAGGCCATCTGGGTTTGGAGGTGCTTTTGCATCTAGAAGGAATTTTCTTCATGACCTGCAAAACAGAACCATTCTAGTAACTGGTCCTCAAACCTTCCTCAGGGAGCAAAAATGTAACATCAAGAAAGTTACCCAGGCCAGTACTTTAAAATAGGAAGTGCACAATCAATACCCGAATGAAGCATGGGTTTCGCAGGGACAGGGCAAGAGGTCTGTTTACAAGGATGCCACGGAGATGTCAAAGGGGCAGAAGGGAACAATCTATATTACAGACAGCAGGAAGGGTGACATTGACCAAGACTGATGCCACCAGAATCCAGAGCACATAGGTTCTGGCAGTAGTGTCCTTCCTGTCCCCTTTCTGGCCAGGTAGCATGGTAAGCACGGGCGCCCTGCAGTCCCCGCCCATGGAGGACTCCTAAGACTGGCTCCCCAACTTGTCCAAGGCCCTAGGCTGTTCCCAATGTTGGCTACCACAAGTGTAGGTGACAAATAACAAAATTTCTTTGAGGTATGGGGGACTGAAAGGAAAAGAAAAAAGAAGAAAAAATATAATTTAGAGGACTGTTTTTTATAATACACTAGGGAAAGAATGTCAGGCCAAGAAGTGGCAATTACCAAATTACCAGACTGACTTGTCTGAAAACCTCATAAAACCTTTTGCTTTGATCTAATGATTTTTTTTTCTTTGAGACAGGGTCTTGCTATGTAGTTCAGGCTGGCCTTGAACTCATTATATTGCTCAGGCTGGCCTCCAACTCGTGGCAATCCTCCTGCCTAAGCCTTCCAAGTGCTGGGAGTGCAGGCATGCACCACCCCACCCAGCTGATCATTTTCCATCTTTTTCCTTTTTTCTTTTCTACTCTTTAATCCTTCTTCCGTCCCTCCCCTCCTTCTTGTTCCTTCTTTCCTTTCATCCTCTCTCCTTCCCTCCCTTCCTTCAGATTAAACCCAGGCGCACTCTAGCACTGACTTATATCACCAGCCCCCTTGTTATTATTTTGAGAAAGGGTCTCATTAAAATGCTCAGATGGGACTTGAATTTGTGATCCTCCTGCCTCAGTTTCCCAACGTGCTGGGTTACAGGTGTGCTGCACTGTACCCAGCTCTAACAATCATTTTCTGCTCTCCTTAGGCCAATAGAATAGTTCCTCTGTTCCAGGTAGATTAAAAACTTTACCTGACGGATTGGAGATTTAGCTCAGTGTTTAGAGTGTTTGCCTTGTAAGCACAAGGCCCTGAGTTCGATCCCCATTGATCCCCAGCACACACAAAAAAAAAAACTTTACCTGAGAATACTAAAGTAGTGAATGTGAATATTTTGTGTGTTAATATTCTATGAAGAACATACTGATTAGAACTTCTCATTGTTTAGGCTTTTTTTTTTTTTTTTTTAAGACAAGGTCTCACTGTATAGTTCAGGCTGGTCTCAAATTTACAGCAAGCCTCCTGCCTCAGCCTCCTGAGTGCTGGGATTAGTGTGCACCACCATGCCTGGCTCCATTTAGGTCTTTTCTGACAAAGAAACAATCACAAAGAGGGAAAGCAGGACTTCACTTTTGCAAAAATACACACAAATGGGGGATAATTTTCAATCAACTTCAATGAAACCAGTTTGAAATAAATGTGACTGAGCATTATGTTAAACAGCATGGTCTTGTGGTTTGATTTTGGAGTAAATGAAAGGAGGTAATCATCTCACTGATATGAAATAGCCATTTGGGAGCGGTCTAAAGAACTCAATCAAAGGTTCCATGCTTTCAGTTTCCAAAATAAAGGAGCCACTGAGGTTACTATTAGATAAAACTGAGAATAACTTAAAAATATTAAGGTCAAGCTGGGGATTTGCTCAGTGGTTAGAGTGCTTGCCTAGCAAGCACAAAGCCCTGAGTTTGATCCCTGGCACCAAAAAAAAAAAAAAAAAAAAAAAATTAAGGCTAGAGCCAAGTGTGGTGGCACATACCTATAAATCCCAACACTTCAGGACGCTGAGGCAGAAGAATCATAAGCTCAAGTCCAGTCAACTCAGTGAGATCCTGTCTCAAAGAAATTATTTTTTCAAAAAGACCGGGAGTGTAACTCAGTATGAAGGCCTTTGGTTCAATCCCAAAGGCCTTCTTTTTGTTTTTGTCCTCTATTCATACAGGGTATTGAACACCGGGCCTCTACACTGAGCTACATCCTCTGCCCCTTTTGAATTTTTTATTTGGAGATAGGGTCTTCCTAAGTCACTAAATTGCTAAAGCTAGGCTTGAACTTGAATCAGCCCTCAACCTCCCAGAGGGCTGGGATCACAGATGTACACCAACACACTCAGGAACTTCCTCTCTTTTCTTTGTGGTGCTAGGAATCAAATTCAGGGCCTCCCACATGCTAGCTACCTGCGTATATTTCTTAAAGGGTATGTAGGTTAGGCTTAATTTTTACCTTTATTTTTTCATTTCAGATAAATACAGAAAATAATTTCTTCCTTACTATGATGTGTAAGGTATGTCTTATAGGAAGTTAACATAATAGGTAAGCAAAACCAAAGGCACATGTACTTTAAATTTTAAGGAGGCCAGGTATGGTGATACACTCCCGTAATCCCACCACTCAAGCTTAGGCAGTAGGACTGCCACAAGTTCAAGGCTAGCCTAGGCTACAGAGGGAGACCTTGTCTCAAAAAAAAAAAAAACATTTTTTTAAGGCAATGTATGAAATGAATGGCAAAAACTGGAGCGCTGAATACATCTAACAATGAACTAAATCACTTTAAAACAAAATGGGCATGAAAGAAAGTACAAGCACTTGGGAGTTGGGTAGGGAAAGAGCGAAAAGAGACCATTAAGATAATGAGCAAGCCAAGGCCAGAAAGCACAAAGAATGTGCATTGAGTAGTGTTTACTAATTTGCTTTCTAAATTAATGAATGCAGTAGGGTAGTGAGAGGCAGAAGCTAAGTAAAGCTAATTAGGTCAAGAACTTGTAAATGGCAGGGCCGGAAGCACCAGGTCATGGAGGAGAGCAGTGAGCAGAAAGGATGGAAAGGTGGTGGCAGTGTGCGAGCAGCCTGGGAAGGGCCTTGATGGCCAAGCCAGAGAGCTGGACATAATCTGCAGATTATATGTTCCTATATTTTTTTGGGGAGGGGGTGCTGGGGATTGAACTCAGGGCCTTGTGCTTGCTAGGCAAGCGCTCTACCACTGAGCTAAATCCTTAGCCTCAATGTTCCTATCTTTTGTGGCTCACAGGACCTTTGGTGACCGTGACAAAAGCTGTGTACTTGTATTTTGTTTGCATTTCAAGGGTTAGGCAGCCACTAAAATCAGAGACTTTGGGTTAAAAAGCAAGCTGCTATATAGCCCAGTAAGAATTACCAAAGGTTTTGAGGCAAGCGGCGATTGGCCTCAGGAAGTGCAGCACCAGGAAGGTGAAAGGGCTGGTGCTGTGTAGGTGGACAACTGCAGGGACAGCGACGCCGGGTGAGGGCTGGCGTCATGGATCAGAGCTGCAGCAATCCGGGTCAGAAATTAGGGTATCCAGAGAAAGGGCAGATGCAGAAACTAACAGGAGCAGGGACTAACAACAGGTTCTGACCCTAAGTGATGGAGAAAACTATGACATCGGGGTCTGAAACGGAGACATGGCTGAGTCTGAAACGGTCGCAGAATATCCAGCCAGAGAGGTCAGAGTGAAAAACACTTTTTAACCCCAAAACACCTTGTACTGTTTAATTTCTTCCAAGCATGGTTTCATCTCAACCTCCCAACAGATCACATACCCCTTCAGAGCCTGCAGTCTTCTTCAAAATCCCTACTTAGTACTGCACAGCAGAGGGGGACGCAAATCCACAGCAGGGGCCTCACTGCCAAAATCCTCTATTCCTCTCTTGGTCCCAGGCTTTATAATAAACCAGTGTATCTACCCTTTTGGGTTGTAGCAAGCCATACAACAACAGCAAATGTTGGACAGAAGTCAGGTGTTGTGATGTGTGCCTGTAGTTCCAGCTACTCAGGAGGCTGAGGCAGGAGGATCACTTGAGCCCAGGATTTCAAGACCAGCCTGGGAAATAGGGAGATGTCACTTCATAAACAAAGCAAAGTAGCAAAGTTTGAGACCAGCATGTGCTATACCGTGAGTTCAAGGCCAGCCTCAACTTCAGAGCAACACCTTGTCTCAAAAACAAAACCAAAAAAACACAAAGCAAAGCAAAACAAAACAAAACACAAAACCCAAAAACCATGAAAACCTTTCAGCACACTCGACCTGGAGCCAAATCCACTCCAAGGAGATTCACGTAGCATCACACCCCACAGCTGTAACACAGTGCACAAACGCAAGGCTGCACACTGACAGAGCCAGCAGCCTTCATGCAGCAGTTCACAGACATCTTTGGAAGCCCCATCTAGCAATCTAGGAAAAGCACATGAGGGTAGCTGGGGGCAGAGATGGAGTGAGCACTGGACAAGATTTCGAGCCAATAATCAGTGAGTATAACTCAGCCTCTCATCAATAACTATGATTCAGTTCTTCAATACAGGAGAGAAAGCCATGACAATTAAAGTGAATAAAGTAGCAAAGAATCAGGGAGTGTTTACAGTATGTTGTTTAGAGCGATTCAATTTCATCTATATAAAATTATTCTTGAGGCAGGAGAAATGTCACAAGTTCAAGGCCAGCCTGGAGTACACAGTGAGACCCTGTCCCAAGGGGAAAAAAAATATTCGCAGGCTGGGGGTGGGACTCAGTGACAGAGTACTTGCCTAGCATACACAAGGTCCTAGGTTCAATCCTCAGCACCACAAAGTAAAAAAAATTCTAAAGCTTTCACGACTGAGCTTTATTCTTCCCTACGGAATATGTCTACCTTACATTTACTTTCCAAATTTGACCTGTTAAAGAAATCATGTACAGCTTGGCACAGACACACCTGTAATCTCAGTTACTCAGGAGGCCAAGGCAGGAGGATTGCAAGTTTGAGGGCAGCCTGGGCAACTTAGTGGGAACCTGTCTCAAAATGAAAAGTAAAAAGTGGACTGGGGATGTAGCTTAGTGTGAGGTGTTGGGTTCAAACAGTAAGGCAAACAAACAAAAGTGAAAGAATCATGTACAAAATCAAATATTTTTCCTTATCAGGCAAGGACAGGCCTAAATCTGTTTTCTGTACTCCAGTATCATCATCGTACATAAAATTCAAAGTTCAAAAGGAAAACAGAGCTCAATCTTTTGATTTTACCACAGAGCAAAGTGAGATATTGTCTTCAGAAGTCTGTCTACTTTAATGCTAGGCGTAGATTAGCTCTGTCTGTCTTGCTGTATCTCCCTCTGTCTCGCATTCTTGCTTTCTCTTGCTCTTACTTCCTCCTCCTTCTCTCTCTCTCTCTCTCTCTCTCTCTCTCTCTCTCTCGAAGACAGGGTCTCATTTACCCAGGCTGGTTTCAAACTCAGGCTCAACTGATCCTCCTTCCTCAGCATCCAGAGTAGCTGGGACTGCAGGCACATAAGGCCACAAAACTAGATCTACTGAGGGGCTAACTTCAAAATTCTAGAGTTATGGGCCACTGTAATTATGTTCAGTGGTGAAGTGGTATGAAATGATGTTCATCGCCAGGGCCCCCTGGATGTGCCCTCCTACTTCTTGGTATTTGTTTTTAAAGGAATGACTATTAACACAGGGCTTCAAGCATCTCAGAGCTGTGCTGCAGATCAGAGTGCAAACGTAAGGAATATGTCAGTCAGTCAGGTCAACAGGGACATGAGACTGAAACAAATGGACAGATGTAACCCTGTCAGATTCACCCAGCCAGCGTTATTCAGTGTCAAAGAGCTCAATTCTCTTGCCGGAAGGAAAGGAAAGGAAGCTCAGATGAGAGACTTGAAAGGCAATGCTGGAACTAGATCCAACAGGACTGAAATTCCCAGCTTCAGACCCGACAACCTCACTTAACATTCATTGTACTGTATGTCGAAAACCAGAGAACTTAATGCAAAATGTAGATTAAAAAATTATATATGTCAACTGGGTATGGTGGCGCACACCTGTAATCCCAGCACTCGAGAGGCTGAGGCAAGAGGATCACTGCGAGTCCAAGACCAGCCTGAACTACCTAATGAGACTCTGTCTTAAAAAAAAAAAATCCTTCAATCAATATATCTATCCATCTATCTCAAAACTCTAATGGAAGAGCACTGACTACTTGTCTATCACACTGGCAAAATCCTAGCTATGAAAAACAGGTACTTGATGGTAGGAATGTAAAAATGGTACATACAATCCCTATGAAGGGAATCCAACAATCTCTAGAAAAATGGTGCATGTATGTAACCTGGAGATTCCATTTTTCAAGGAATTTACCCCAAAGTCACTTGCAAAAATGCAAAATGTTATGTGCACAGGATGGTACTGTGGCTGTATCGGTAACAGCAAAAGACTGGAAACAGCCTATGAAATTATGACATACATATATATTGGTTTTCTTCCACAGTTCCTGGCTCAAAACTCCCTTCCCAAGGAAGGTTACACAAACTAGAATTTCTCTGCTCCAAGGCGGGTCACAGAAAACTCATCTTCCCTGTCTTTTGGTCTTGAAGGTGGCCAGGAAGAAACTCCAACCTTCCCTTGTCTGTCAGTAGGTCATTAGACTCCCCACACTGCAGAGGGGTCCTGCCCCACATGCAGAGGGGAGAAATGCCGCACAGAGAGGCCGACAGTTTCTCAGAACACACGGCCCTTGCTAGATTCCCTCACCCTGTCTAATAGCATTCAATATGCAAGGAAAATCTGTAAGACCCTAAAAGGTCATCATTTGGCAGGATGCCCAACACACATTGCTGTATCCTTTGTAAAATCCTTTATAATAAATCGATAAAATGCAATATGTATATGTACCAATTTCCTAAGGTGAATGTATTTATTATGTATTACAAATATAAACTATAAGAAAAAATTAAAAACAAAACAAAACAAAACAATAAACTTGTTTCCGAGACTTCGGTAGCCACTCAAATCCAACCTGAGGAAGGAGCTATGGGAAGCCTGGTTCGTACCCGGCTGGTCAAAAGCACAGGCCAAACCACTCGGGGCTTGCAACCGGCAGCCCTCAACCTGTGGGAGCCGAAACTCTCCAGCTAGGTATTGTCAGAGGCCACAAAGCTACAAAACTGCTTGCTGGCTGGCTGTGTAGGGAAACCCTTCGCCCCGTGTGTGATATTAGAAGTGATCTGTATTGTGAGAGTGTAGTGGGAGAAACTGAGTCTGAGTTGTAGTTGGTTTTTCTTTTTGTATCCTCAGACAACCCAAAAGATATCAATGGCTATAGGAATTAAGAAAGATATCTATACACTGATAAGCAGCAATTTCTAGCATACATTATTTGGTGAATAAAATAAGGTACAGAATATTATATATATCTATTCTGTGACAGTAGTATATATGGGTACATATATGAATTAATTAATATATTTGCTTAATCTTTGTAAAATGATAAGGCTTTTCCAAATATATCTTATTTATAATTTTGACTTTGAAAATCTGTATGTTCAAAAGAACAGAAAATAAAATATAAAATGAACACAAAATAAAACAACTTAACTATATATCCAATTGGTGATATGAAGAAAATATTTTTCTTTCTTTCTTGGTTTTTTGAGACAGGATCTTGCTTGGTAGTGCAGGCTGGTCCTGAACTCACTATATAACCCAGGCTGGCCTCAAATTCATGGCAATCCTCCTGTCTCAGCCTCCCAAATGCTGGGATTACAAGTGTGAACTACTATGCCCAGGTGGAAAATAATTATTTCAAGTGACTTCAGAAAACATCATTTTGTAACTCCCCATGATGAATGTAATCATTCTGGGGTTTTTTTTTTGTTTGTTTGGATTTTTTTTCTTTTGTTTTTTTGGGACACGATCTCACTATGTAATTCAGGCTGGACTTGAGCTCACTATGTAGCCCAGGCTGCCCTCGAACTCATGGCGATCCTCCTGCCTATGCTTCCCGAGTGCTGGGATTACAGGTGTGCACCTGGCTTTGTAATCATTCTGTACTACAAACGTACTAATAAAAATTTTTAAGTGAAAAAAAAACAGTGTTTTGATCATGACTTATTCTAAGATATAAAGGAGTGAAAAAATCTTAAACTATATTTGATAAACTTTTAACTATTAGTTATAGTGGTGGGTTTTTTTGTTTGTTTGTCTTTTTTTTTTTTTCCTGCGATTCTGGGGATGGAACCCAGGGCCTTGGGAATGCTAGGAAAACACTCTACCACTGAGCCATATCCTCAGCCCCATTGGTGTTATTTTGAAAGTATTTTATATACATTACAGAACAATGAACATGAGTTACTGTTATTAGGAGTCAAGATTCTTAGCAAAGATGAATGATATTCAAGTATAAAACCAAAGTAGTAAAAACCCTGCAATGTTAAATTTGAATTAGAAATACTAATATGAACTCATGATGTTTTTAAAAAATATGAGGTATGGGGTTGAGGATTTGGGTCAGTGGTTGAGCACTTACCTAGCAAGCAGAAGGCCTTAGTTTGATCCCCAGCACCCAAAAAAACCAAAAATAAAAACAAGGTATGATCGAAAATTAGATGAATATCTCTATGTTGCAATCCTCATGCCTCATTCTCCTGGGGGATTTCTAAACTGGGACTTATAAACCATATCTGGCTAGAGATCTTTTTAGTAGGAAATTTAGAAAGCAACTGGAGAAACAGCTGAATCCAAGTCTGGGACAGAAAACATATGAAAGGGGTATACGACATATTGATGTTGCCGGAAACTACAGGAACTAACAAAAGCTGACAAGCAAAGGACAGAGAAGCCAGTCTAAATAAGCTCCTGCAGTCCAAAGAAAGAATAATTGAACATAAAACAGATAATAAATGTAATTAATTAAAATCAGAAAGAAAAGTTTATTGGATACCTTCAAAGTAACCTGGGCTCCAAGAGCTCACTTTAAAAATAAAAAGAATTAAGTCTGTAATTCTGCTTTTCCTACATGGTCTTTATTTCAAGGTTACTAAATAATCCTAATTTATGCAGGAAAGTTTATCTTCAGAGGAATACTTCAACTAATCATCATTTTTCAATTTCTACCGAAATAATACAGACTATGATCATGCATGGATAAAATCAGTGGATGAAGCGCTGACCCAAGAGAACTTTACAGGACGTGAAGGCAATCTGGCTGCGACATCTGCCACCCCATTGATCACCAGGGTTGATTCGGCTGATCTGGCTGGCTAGGCAGGTGTCCCCTTCCTCCCTCACCACTCCATGTGCATCCCTCCCAAAGCTGCGTGCTCAGTCGAAGAGGACGACCACCCCTGATAGAGGAGGACTGATTCCTCGGTCAAGGATATACGAGTAGCTGCGCCTCCCTGCTAGAACCTCCAAACAAGCTCCCAAGAGAACTTTACAACTGAAGGGACAGGCTGTCATTGCCTGAACCCGGTGATCATCTTGGCATCAGAAAAACAGAAGAGCCAGCCATAGTGTATCTCCTGATGTGGGGCAATATGTGATTCATGTACCACCAAAGAAGAACACTTGCCAAAGAAGTGAACCTAAGTCTGTTTAAGCATGCAGCAGTAACTAGCATTTAATCAAATAACAGAAATAGACGAGCAAACTAAGTGACAAGTTTCCTCTCAGCCAGTAAACAAAACTTTCTACTCTACCACTGCTTACCTCTCTGATTCTCAGAAGCAAATAAAAGCTGCAACTTTAAGGACAGCTTTCAAAAGACACCTCTCTCCATCCAGAGCATTCAGAAACATTCTTAATTTCAAATATGTCAGCCACTTCTTGATGATAGATCTTGCAATGCCAGGTACAAACTCACTTTTCTGGTCTGTGTCTAAAGCCTGCATGCAAGCTTAACTTAGTGAATCAAACTGTATTTCTTTTAAAGCTTTTTTTTTTTTTTTTGGAGCTGGGGCTTGAACTCAGGGCCTTATGCTTGCAAGGCAACCACTCTAACCACTGAGCTAAATCCCCAGCCCAAACTGCATTTCTTTTACAAGGCAGGTTATAGCAGAATTGAAAAACCTCTTATGGATAAATCCCTAAGGATGAGGTAAGGAGAATGGCTTCAATTCTAAATGTTCTACTCTCCAAGTCACATTTGCTTTAATACAATGCTCTTGCATTGTATTAAAATGGCCATGAAATTCTAAGAAAAAATCCAGGCAAACTCTAGCTTACTGACTGACAATACTAATATTAAAGTCAAAGGTATAGTTACCTCAATGACTGGCCACCGTGGAGTACGTCTTCCTCCTCAAGGCCAATGATACTTCAGATACCAGATGGTTTCATTTTTCAACTGTGGTCCAAAGAGAGGGTTGAGTTGGGCCAGAATTGCAATCAACCAACTTAAAAAAAAAAAAAATGGAGAGAGGAACAAGAATAACCAAAGGTGCTGAAATCATGTTGGAATACAACCATTTTCATGTACAACAGAAAAAGTGCATTAATAAAACTTAAATCTATTTTGTTTAGACCAAACCGTGATACACATTGTGCTAATGGGAGCGTACCTGATAAACTATTTCCCAGGACATATCCTGCCTTTGTTCTGAGACACAGACACTTGTCACAGTACGTCTGCCTTTTCTCTCATTACCGAATCACCTTTCCAAGCAACCAAGATTTCCTAAATACCTACAGTCTGGACTTCAAAGTGTCTTCACCTAATCACAATTTGTCATCATCGCAACTTCCAGGCTCAGGGGAAACAGGTCTTATTTTATCCACACTGCAAATGTTAAGACCCACAACCCATATGAAACACCCATCTTTGTTAGTACAGCAAAAGTCTAATTTCAGCCTCTCAGCTTCCATTTAATTGTAACACTTAGGCTTCCCTTCTCCAATCACCATCACCAATGAAATATGTAACACATCTTGCGGGTGCCTGTGGAGCTGACCTAAATTGGCATTTTAATTTCCAGTGCTTACTTCAGAATCTAAATAATAAGGTACAGTATTCTTCTTTATTATAGACTAATTATGGAGTACAATGGTATCTTATCTCAGGGTTAGAAGTGAATAACAGCACAATGTTACCTTTAAAATTTTCTTATATTGTTCAGAAAGTTTTGTATAGTTTTATACCCAATGTAGTAATTCATATATCCAATGAAATTTGAGAATTACTGTGCTAAGACCAAAAAGCAAGGAATGAAAAGAAAAGTACTATGCCAATGTCCAACTATTCAAGCCTTTCCATGTTTTACTTACTAAACAAATACTTAATGAGCACTTATTAGGTTCCAGGCCCCAGGAGTACCATAAGGAAGATGAACTGTCATTATCCTCATAGATGTTATATAATGCCAGACAATACATGCTACAAAGGAAATAAAGCAGGGAGAAGGGACAGAAAATGGTTGGGAGCAATACTACCTTGATAAGACGCTCAGGGAAGGAGAGAATACTTGAACAGAGATCAGAAGGAAGCAGAACACACAATGACTTTAGTTTCTATTCAAGATACAGGAATGGATTAGAACTTCTGCCATGGAAGAGGGCAGGTATGGAAAACAGATGAGCCCAACCACCCCCTACTGCTCCGGAAGTGCGAAGTTTGCACTGTAGTAATATGATCCCCTTACCCTCTCTGCATGGAGTCTAGAAAATTGTTTGCTAAGGAAAAGGAGACAGACAGCTTTGTAGGTTTCCTACACTTTCAAAACCTTGAACTCCTCAGTAAGAGGGGAACCAGTCAAATTTAACCTCTTGAGGTTGGACGTCTCTTTCATTGCTGTCATGTCTCAAATTCTTTCAGTCAAAAGGATCATAAGGCTGACTCTGCTCACCACTGAAGAGACTGCTGCAGAGGCATCCCGCACAGCATTGGAAGCTGGTGCCTACAGAAGTGACGCACCTGCCCTCCTCAGCCCACAAAAGCTGGTTTTGTGACAGGAAACATGATACCTGAGGAAATCAGACCAAAGCAGATACCTCAAGCTGACTCATTTTATAAACAAAAGCTAATTCAGATAAGATTCTCAATCTGCTCTTAGAACTAGGGTATTAAAAACAAACAAAATACCAAAACTTGTAGTTGAGGTTTAACATCCATCTGACATTACACAAAAGAAAGAGAAGAAAGAGAAAGATGGCTCAGGTGGACAAACTCAAGAGCTCTGTGGCCAGTCAACACTAATAATGGTGCAAAGTTAAGAGTCATGGAAAATTCCACCCAAACCCAGGATTTCCCCAATCTCAGTAGGCAATACAAGCTGCCTGCAAAAAGAGTTGCCCATATTTCATAAGAGACTGAGATAACTGGCCAATGCTTAGCAATAGAAAATAAAACGTTAGGACCTAAACTAAGTCTTCACCACAAACATATACTAATGAAGAAAAACACCATCTCCCAGCACTTCAGGGATGTTCTCAATCTCGGCTGTGTGTTAAAAACACCTGGGGAGCTTTGAAAACACTGATGAAATTTGTATATATCCTTTCCTTTAATTCTCACACTACACAGTTACGGAAACAAGCAGAGAGGAGCCAAGTGATTTGCCTAGGATTGTAATAATAATTAGGTTCTGGACCAAAAACTAGGTCATATTAATGTTCTTGCTATAAAAACTGACCTTTTGATACAGTTTATCTAAGAACATTTCAGAAGGCATGAAGTTAGCTAAATCTAAACTGTTTAGGAACTAAAGAAATGTGATTCTATTTGTTGAACACTAATGAAAACTTTCTTTGCTCAGATCAGTATTTAGAGAATTTCTGAATTTAATTTTACATACCCTTTTTTGGCCGGGGGAGTGCTGGGGATTGAACTCAGGGCCTCACGCCTGCTAGGCAAGCACTCTACCACTTGTGCTGAATCCCCAATTTCCCCTGCCTCTTTTTTTTGAAACAGGGTCTCATTATGTAGTTCACAGGGGCCTTGAATTCATTATTAGTAGAAGCTGGCCTTGAACTCTTGTAGCGATCCTACTGCCTCAATTTCCCAAGTGTAAAGAATACAGGCTTTCACCCGGCAATTTTTCTTTTCTTTTTGAGATGGGGTTGCACTATGTTGCCCGGACTGTCCTCAAACTCCTGGGTTGAGTGATCACCCTGAGTAGATGCATTATTTAAAGTGAAGAATAGGGAAAACAACAACAACAACAACAAACGACAACAACAAAAAACACCTCCACTTAAATAAAACCCCAAACAACCACAGTTTAAAACAACTCCTTGGGAAACAGTCCAGGCTAGTTCATTTGAAATTTTATAAAGGAATTTTCTCTCTCTAACCAGCCGAGTTCTGTGCTTGCCCTTCTGACTACATCCTGAGTCAAAAATTTCCCTTTAAAGCTGATAAACATGCAGAGCACTGGAAGGAGAAAAAAATTCCACTGTAAACTGATGGCAGTGGGTGGACGAAGAGATCATTTTCCAATGAATCTGTTACTTCATGTGTAGAAGAAAAGGAACTAAATGTATCCTTTCTATTTGCCCAAACCTTCCACGTGCCTTCATAACCTGTAGGCCAACCCAAAACCCAACCATCTGAGATGCTTCAAACTACAGAGGCAGCTATGGCACAGCAGAATATTTCAGAGAACTACAGAGCCAGAATGGATCCAGTCCTACATTGAAAATATGTTCTACATTTTAAAGATGAGAAAACTAAGTTTCAGAGAGCTTAATAACCCACAGAGGATCACTGATAGAACTGTAAGGGGGAGCCCAGGATTCCTGAGTCCCATTATACCAAATTGCTTCAATAGCATATTACAGATGAAACCAACCAAGCAGCCTAGGGGAGCCTCATTAATTCCGCAATCATTTACCAGGCCATGTTCCATGCCAGGCTCTAAGGACACAGAGTGGGTTGATGGCAAACCAAATGGTAGCAGAGTTCACCCTGGCAGAGAGATGCCCAGGCACTTTAATCTTACAAACACTCCCTGGCCATTGATCACAAGCTCAGCTCTTGGTTACCAGAGTTCTCCAAACATAAAATATGCCCTCACCACAGAAAACGCTCTACTCAGAGCTCTCAAATCCTGCTCTGTTCTTTTGTTCCACAGTCAGATGCAAGAACAGGGAACAAAGGCAAGGGTTACTTCCTAGTGACACACAGATGGAACAGTCTCAGCCTCCCTGCTGGGATGGGGAAGTCAGGCTAGGACTGTTCTGTGATCTACTGTCCCTCCAGCCAGGGCCATGAGAAGACTGATCTCTGCTGGTGGACTCCTTATCAAACAGCAGAAATGCAGGTGGCTTTGTCCTGGCTCCGCTAAGGGACCTCTGTAAAATCCTACCATCCATCCTAATGGCATGAACACTTTCAAGGGCAGCAAATGTTATTAGATACTATTAGAAAATAGGGGATTTGGTATTAGAGAGGTTGGATTTCAATTTTAATACACTACATATTTGTAGAGTAGCTCCAGGTAAGTGACCTTACAACCCTAAGATCATTTCCCCACTTGTAAAATGGGGATGATGATCCTTACCTCAAGGTGTTGAGATAATGTAAGTGTAATTAAACAGATAATATAAGTGTCCTGAGCAGTAGCTGACAAATACAAGTTCAACAAACACTATTCTTTTCTTCTTCTGTGAAACAGTTAAAAATGTATTCAAGCCATACAATGAACAATAAGCTATTTACTTTACAAAGGAGTTTCTCACGTACCAGTGAGTCATTCTGTCTCCACCTCCTCTCCCACACCTACCCACTCTGAGACAGGCAGATTTCTAAGATATTCCCCCCAGGTTGCTACCCACTGGTGTATACACCCACATAAACCCCTGGAACAGTGAATCCTGTGATTAAACTGTACTATGCTGTAGAGCAAGCTTTACCAAAGGGAGACAATTCTCAGTGGACCTAATCAGGTGCATTCTTAAAAGGGACAGGGCTCTGCCTGCCAAAAGACATGTGAAGTGTGCGTGCTGGTTATGAATTTATTGCCTCTCAGCTCCACATGCACCCTTCTATATGTGCTTGGAGAGAAACAATTTAATTCCCTATGTTCGGCTTTCTCAGTAGAGGGAACTGGAGGGATGCTGCAGATGTGAGGTAGTGGTGTGAGAATATACGAAGACGCCTACCCAGGCCCAGGCCCAGAACTGGTCTCTTTCAGATCTGGTGGCCTTGGCTTGACATTACTTTTCTACAGCTCTCATGATATGGAAACCAGAGCCCTCGATGGCTCATGTGCTCTGAAAGCCTCTACTTGCACCAGCACAGAGATTCAGGCCTACACTCCCAAGGGTGGCCTATTAGTGCTTTTCCAGCAGCTCCAGACCCACCTCTGGCCTGGCAAAGCCAACAAACTTCTCTGCTCTCTGACAGAGCTGAACTACACCTTCTTCTAATGAGATCCGAATCCCTTTCAAGTTTCCTCTTCCTTGGCTATACTCCCTCAACTCCCTCTGTGGCAGAGCACTTGCCTAGCATGTGTAAGCCCCTGGGTTCAATCCTAACACTGAGAAAAGGGCAGAAACTGGATTTGACCCTGGAAAGAAGGAAACCAAGCCTGGGATACACAGTAAGCTCAAGCTCAAGGCCAGCCTGAACTGTATAGTGAGAACCTGTCTCAAAAGAAAACAAAAGAAAAAAATACATTCTAAATATAAAGACACACATAAGCTGAAAATAAAAGTACAGAACAAGACAGACATTGCAAATGAGTGAACATAAAAATGTGGTGTGATTATTAATATCAGATCAAGTAAAAGTCAAGTCAAAGTACATTACCAAAGATAAAGAAGATTTTACAATGATAAAACGACCTTAATTGTGTATGCTTCTGGTAACGCAGTTTAAAATATATAAAGCAAAAGTGGGAAGAACTAAAAGAAGAGATAAAAAAGTCTACAATCATATACTGGTGATGTTTAGCATCCCTCTCTTAGACTAGACAAAAACAAAAACCAAAATGCAACAGTAAAAACAGAAGATTTGAACAATCCTGACCTAACATTCATAGAATACTGCCACCAAAAACAGAAGATTATACAGTCTTTGAAGTACATATGAAATGTTGGCAAGATATACCACATCTTGGTCAAGTGATTGAGTCATAAAAGTTCCAGTTTCAAAAGGTTGAAACCTAAGAGTACATCTTCTGACCACAGAGACTTAAATGAGAAATAAGATATTTAGAGAAGCCCTAAATTTTTAGAAATTACATGCCACAATTCTGAACTGATTGTTCAAAGAAATTACAAATTAAAAAATATGTCAAACTGAAAAAAAAAACAAAAATGCACCATATCAAAATATTAGGATGCAGTTAAAGCAGTGCTTAGAGGAAATTTCACTTCATTAAATGCTTATACTAGAAAAAAGCAAATTAAATCCAAAGTATAGAGAACAAAGGAAAGATGAGACAGTAATGAAATGAGAAAAAAAAAGCAAAAAAACCCAAAAAGTAACAAAGCTAAAAATTTGGTTCTTTGAAAAGATTAATAATGACAATATGTAACTATTTCATTTAAATAGTACCAAAATTACATTAAAATATTTAGGAATACATTTAACAAAAGACATCAAGGGCTGAGGTTTAGCTTAGTGGTTAGAGTGCTTGCCTAGCAAGCCCAAGGCCCTGAGTTCGATCCCCAGCACCAAAAAAAAAAAAGACACCAAGATCTCTACCTCCCAAATTACAAAATATTCCTAAGAAAAACAAAAGAAAACCTTAAATAAATGGAGAAGAATACCATACGACTAGAAAAGTATCATTAAGATGTTAGCTCTTTCCAAACTGATCAATATGGAGGTTTAGGATTTAGTAAGCACAGGGCCCTGAGTTCCTCAGCACTCCCACAAAAAAAAAAAAAAAAAAAAAAAAACCAAACCCCAAACTGATCAATATTTTTCAGTTAATATCCTAACAGGCTACACCGGGTTTGGTGGTACATGCCTATAATACCAGCACTGTAAAATGAGCAGCATCAGAAGTTTGAGCCCAGTATCAAGTTTGAGCTCAGCCTGGACAAGTCAGCAATTTAGTGAAACCTTGTCTCAAAAGAAAAAATGAAAGGGCTGGGGATTTAGCTCAAGTGGTAGAGCACTTGCCTTGTGAGAGCAAGGCCCCATGTTTGATCCCCTGCACCAAAAAACAAAACAAAACAAAACAAAAAGAAAAAAAAACAAAAAACAAAACAAAATAACAGGAAAAAAAACCCAAAAAAACAAAAACAGGATTAGGGATATAGCTAGTACAAAGGCTCTGGGTTCAATCCTCAGCACCACAAACAAAACAAACCAAAATCCCCAACAGGCTTTTTCTTTTTTTTTTTTTTATAGAAACTAATACATTGATTCAAAATATGGCTATTTTAGAAGAGCCAAAACAATCCTGAAGCATAAAGACGATGGATTCACTTTCTGATTTCAATATAAAACTGCAATATTCAAGACAGTACTGTATTGGCATAAGTCTAGGCAAAGAGATCAGTGAACAGAAGAGACTGTCCAAAAATAAACTCATACGTATATAGTCAAATAATTTTGAATGAAAATGTGAAAACTATTTAATGGAGTAAGAAAGTCTTTTCAAAAACCAGTATAGGGGCTGTAGGTTTAGTTCACCATCAGAGTTGTATGCTTAAAATGCACAAGGTCTTGAACTCAGCATCTACCCCCAAAAAACAGGTGCAGCAACAAACTGGCCATCTGTATTGGGAAAACAACAAATACAAAGCATGACTTCTACATTCTAGTGCCTCAATCCTTCAGAAGCAGTTGAACCTAAGAAGCCCAAACCCTCTCCACAGCAGAGGCACTGTGGAAAGTCTGCAGTCCAACAACAACAGAGACTGTAGGAACAGGTCTCTTTGTTTACTTCAATTGTGCCAGAATTTGAAACCTCCCAGACCATCTATTATGAATCAAACCTCATCCCCTGGGGCTCAGGGTGCAGCTCAGTGGTAGAGTGCATGTTTAACATGTATGAGGTCCTAGGTTGGATTCCCAGCACCACAAAAACAAGAACCAAAAAACCCATCCCTAGACTGCTCTGCTCATCTCACCTTGGTTCAACTTCCCGCCCTTCTCTTTTTCTAAACACTTCCACTGTTCTCTGAAGCTCTTGTTCAAGGATCTGCCACTCAGTCACATACCTTCTTCTCTTTGGGGACTTTCCACTACTTCCAGCTTATGTGAATCCCGCAATAGCTCATTCAAGCACAGATGGCTGGTTATTCTTTGGGAACGGGGTTAGTGACATCTTTGCTTCTCCAGTGCTGCCTACAGACAATTCCTGTCCATTCTTGTGAAAATGACTTCTCCTTTTAGGGTCTATGCCTGCTGCTTTTTACCACCTTATTACCCCTCCAACTTTCCCAGTCATGCCCTCTTACTCAGCAGAGGTGGCTCTCGCGTAAGCTGCCCTGTCTGGCTTTTCCTCATCTGTACAGTGGTCCCACCTTACCCAAGAAGGACTTGTTCCTAGACCCCAGGTAGATGCCTGGAACTATGTACAGCACCAAACTATACACACACACACACACACCCATGTATATATACAGAACACATATATTTCATATATATATATTACATATATATATTTCATCTGTATTCCTAAATTATAAATTAGGCCTAAGAAGCAATTAATAACAATATGATAGAAGAATTCTAACAATTTACTATAATAAAAATTATGTGAATGTGATCTCACTTGAAAGAATCAACATGACTACTAATATTTTCAGACTGTGCTTGACCTTGAGTAATCGCAACTGTGGAGAGTAAAGGCAGAGATGTGGGGGAGGGAGACACAGCTAAATGTGGGCATTCCTCAGCTGTGACTATCCCTTCACTCCCTTTTCTCTTCTTTTAGGTCAGGGTTTCTTAACCCATTACTGCAGATCTTTTGGGCCATCTCCTTCCCTGAGGGGAAGAAGAGGTTGTCCTGTGTTGGGTATAATGTTTAGGAGCATCCCTGACCTCTACCCACTAGATGCCAGCAGCAGCCTTCGTGGAGAAACAGTGTGTTAGCTAATTACCTATGTCAGTCATGGTGAACCTTTTAGAGCTTCCAATGATACAAACAGCCTGCTGTGGCGCCATGCCACAGGTTCTCACATAGCAGGCATCTCAGACCTTAACATGTCCCATCCTGTCCCAAGTCTTTACCATCTTGGTAAATGCTCTAATTCAGGAACCTGGGAATCATCTCTGATATCTACTGCATCCAATCCATAAGTAGAACCAAAAACTTCCATCCCCAAAGTAGCTCTCCAATGGGTACACTTCTCTTCATCTGAGACCAAACAAGGATCTCTCACCTGAGTGAACACAATGACCTCTGGACAGAGTCCTCACTTCTGCTCTTCTGGCCAGTATTTTATCCTACAAAGAGCAGCCTGAGCCATCATCCCTCCAAATGCTCCTTTACTAAAAGTCTAAAAACATCTCCTATCTCTTGATATAAAACCAAACTTCCTTACCCTAGCCCCTAAGATCCTACCAGGCCTGGGCATGACCTAAATCCTGAATCTACCATTCCCTATACTCACTAAACTCAGCAACACTAGAACATTCCAAGCTCTTTATCTATATCTCAGTCCTGCGTGTTCGGAGAAGGCCCTGCCTATCAGTTCCCTCCATGGTCAGTTCTTCCTCGGAGAGGCTTTCTGTGAGCACTCTGAATAACTCTTGTTCCCCTCTCCATTGTCTCCACTGTTCTCCATTCCAACACCTTACCTGCCCCTTTAAAGCACTGCCAAACTGAGAACAACTCTGCTGACTGAGACCCACGTTAACTGCTGTGTTGTTACTCTGCTGGTTTGACTGCCCTTACTTGACCATCAGCTCTGGAGAACAGGTCTAGTTGTCCACTGTATATTCAAGAACTGATATACTCTGCCGTAAAGAAAGATAAACTCCCCAGCGCCGCCTCCCAAAAAAGATAAACTTGAGTCAGGGAAGTAAATCAGACACACAAGCTTGAACACGGTTTCCCTTATACGAAAATGTTAATATATCAATAAAGTATGACATAAAAGACAGATAATAGGAAAAAAGAGAGACAAAAAGAGTTACCGTACTCTAAGTATGTTGCTGCTGTTGGTTTCTGGTTTCACTCAAATATGGTATGAGAGCTCACTTTGCAGGATTTCCATTTCTTTGGCTATATTAAAGTCTTTATTGTTGCTATGAGTAAGGTCTATTTTGAATTTTTAAAAAAATGTCCAGAATAGGAAAATCTATGAACATTTTAGCTCAGTGGCTCAGTGGCTGCCTAGTTTCAGAGGGGAGGAATCGGGAGACAGCTAGTGGATAGTGTTTTGTTTTGGGGTAACAAAAATAATCTAAATTTGATTGTAGTCATGGTCATACAACTCTGTCAATAAGCTAAAATCTACTGAACTATATACTTCAAGTTTATAAATTGTATATTTAAAAAAACAGATAAGCTACTCTCCGGGGGTCCGCGCCGTGGGCCTCCGAAGCACGAGCCTTGGAGGGGGCCGTCGCGGATGCCGTGCTCTTGGGACTCGTCCCTGTAATGTGGAGTCACTGGCGGGGAATTCGAAACGCCCACTCGAGGCAGCAGACTGTCGCCTTCCTCAGCAAGCCCAGGTCCAGCGCCACAGAGGAGACCGCCGGACTCTTGGCCCCTCTGGCTCAGGTGGCCCGCATCGAGGGGCATCGAATCTCTGATCTGGCAGGAGGATGCCTGCCTGCCTGCCCTCCTTCGCTCTGGAAAATGCCTTTGTCTTTCTTCCCGTCAACCAGACCCACCCTCCCCAGCCTAACCCTCTGGGGAACCCCACCCTTTGCTCCAGGCACCTCCAAAGAGGCTGTCTGCCCAAGCAGCAGCTAGGTCCCCTCCACCTCAGCTACTTCCGGTGGCTGTGCTCTTTGCTGTCCCTAAACCATGTCCTCCTTGTCCACATGGTCTCCCTGCGTCCAGCATCCTACACAGGCTGGACTGGAGCTTGCCAGCTGCCCCCAACAGCCAAGTAGTTGAGTTCTAGGGCCTCAGGGAGGCGTATGACCTCAGGAACCTGGAGCCTGGGGACATAAGCCAAATGCAGGGTGTTCTGGGGTGTGGCCATCTGTGGATGGGGAAGGAGCTCAGAGGTGCCAGGAACCATCTCAGTTCCACTGACAATGATAAACAGGATTCAGCAAGGTCTGGATCATGTGTGTGTTTTACTGGGGATTGAACCTAGGTCCTTTGCAAACTGAGCTGCATTCCCAGCCCTTTTATATTTTTATGTATATATCTACATATTTTGGGGGGTGCTGGGGTTAAACTCGGGGCCTTGCACTTGCTAGGCAAGTGCTCTACCTCTTGAGCCAAATCCCCAACCCGAAGTATATAAAGTAGTCATTAACAGAAAAGGCCTACTTCCTGGACACACCCACGGTGTGGTCACGGGGTCCCGTGGTTTTGGTGTGCTGGCCTTGAATTCGAAGGCCCCAGAAGTGGCAAAAAATAATAATAATAATAATAATAAAAAAACCAGATACAGTGGTGGCTCTATAAAATATTTATTGAATGAATCCCATGTAAAGATAACAAGCTACAAAACAACTGGCTGAGGCCAGCCTGAACTACATAGCAAGATCCTATTTCAAAAATAAATAAATAAGAGTGATAAGCTGAGAAAAACCCAATGAAAGAACAAGCAAATGAGCTAAAAGCACATGGCCTCTTCTGGCTATCCAGTTTTAAATTAAAAGGACCAAGCGAAAGGGGACCTAACATTTCAGGAATAAATTTAATTTGTTACAGACTCTTTTCCATTATTTATGCCACTTTTTCCATTTATTAGCAGACATCACCAAATCAGGGAGGAGACGTACAAAAAATTTTTAATCGACAGAGACACAAGACATCCTGCTTCCACAAAATGTTTTCTGTCCTGAAGGAACTTCAGAGTTAAGGATGGAGAGAGAGACTAACAGCAAGCTAACAGAAGGTCCAATGAAACACGTGCTATAGTTGGGTCAAAGGGACTCTGGAGACAACTGAAGAGGCTCCCACTGGGCAAGGACAGGGCAATCTGAACATCCACGGGGTTCTTAATTATAGTGGACTTCAACACATCAAACACAATTACATGTATGAGATTATAAAAATACCAATAAAAAACGATATCACTGTTCACCATCGGAAGATGTTAGGGAACCAGTTCAACACTTTGATAACTGGTAAATAAAGGGAAAACCACATATACAGCCTATCTTTCCTTATGAACTGTTTTTCAGTTATCTCAATAACCAAACAGTTAATGAAGTAAATCTTTCTTTACAGATGCATTCTAGCTAATGAATGAACAATAAATTATATAAACAGTATCATCAGTCACTGCCAAAAATACAGAGAAAAAGCAGACAGTATGGACCTCCTGATGGGAGTACTCTACACCATCTATGAAACAAACGACTTGCCAAAATATTGAACCTGAATCTGATCTAGCCTTCTAGATATGACTGCCAATTTACAAGGAATATAGAGGAGCCTCTTAAATAATACCAAGGGTATGCAATTAACAAAAACTAGCCTTTGAAAAAGCAGAAGGAAAACAACCCAGTGTTTCTATTAAAATTCCTAGGCACTGTAGGTACAGTATGTGCTTAATAAGTGCAAGGCCCTGGGCTCAACCCCCAGTCCCAAAATCGAACCACACATTAAACAAACAAACAAAACCTAGGGAAGAAAGAGAATGAGACAATAGAGAAGAAATCTATAAACAGATAATAAAGAGACACCTCTACCAACTGCAACCTATGGTGTTTATATGCTTCTTTAATCAAGCAAACCATCAATAATGAAACAATTAGGAAATTTTAAATATGAGAGGATGTTTGGTGATAGAAAGACTTTTTTTGTACACAATAACCTAAAAATAATGATTATCACCAAAATATTTACAGATGAACTAAATGTGCTTCAAAATAATTTGGGGTAGAAGGGGAAAAGTAGGGATGAAACACGATTGGTGATAAGCAGTAACTTCTGAAGATGGGTGACAGTCAAATTATAGAGAGACTATACCTGTACTAGGTTTAAAAAGTTCAAAACCAAAAAAAAAAAAAAAAAAAAAAAAAAGAAAACTATACCAGGCACAGTCATTACATACCTGTAGCCTCAGCTACTTGGGAGGCTGGGATAGAAGGATCACTTGAACCCAGGGGTTTGAGGCCAGCCTGGGTAATAGAGTGAGACCCTATCTCTAAAAAACAAAATTAAAAAGAGTTAAAAAAAATAGCAGTACATGCTACAGTCAGGCATGTTAGCACAAGGATATAATCCCTGCTACCTGTAAGACTGAGGCAGGAGAATTGCAAGTTCGAGGACAGAATGAGCAACTTAACATGACCCTGCCTCAAAATAAAAAATAAGAGGGCTGGGGATATAGCTCAGTGCAAAGGCCTTGGGTTCGATTCCTAGAACTGCAAAGAGGGAAGTAAGTGCCAGTGGATGTAGCTCAGTGGTAGGGTGCACGCCTAGCATGCATGAAGCCCTCCCAAGTACCTTAGACAGGCAGACTGACAGAGAGATGAGAGAGAAAGAGAGAAAGAGTATCCCTGAAACTGACTAGTTCATAGTTACTTGGCTGGAAATCGAAGTGGATCACCCTGGGCCCTGGGAGGTGATTGTGGCTCTACAGCCAGGACCCAGAAAGGCCTTGGCGAAGGTGGCTGGGCTCAGGTGTGGATCTGCAAATTCCTGTGGGCTATGCAGGTCCTTATAATAAGTTGCGCTGAATAACTTCAGGGCACTGAAAGACAAGTGAGGGGAAATCTTTTGGGGTCACAGCTGAATAGGTACTTGCGGGAAAGAGAGGACGTGGAAACCTGTCTGGGAAGTGAATGAATGGGCTGTGAGGAGCTTGTGACTTACTGTCAGTTTCTCCTCACTAAAGAAAGCAGTGGGGTTGTGTGTTCTGTTCTTTCACTGCTACACAGCCAGTGCCCAACTCACAGTAGACTATAAATAACACATGTCCAGTTAGTGAACTCCAACAGGGCTCAATGAAATACATGCTGTACAGCTCTATAAGCAAACTGTGCTTACAAGTAATATATATTTTTTCAAATTAAAATTATGGATATGAGGTATATAAAATAAATCACCAGTAATACCACTTTACACACACACACACACACACACACACATTTTTTTTTGAGACAGCGTCTCACTATGTACTTCAGGCTGGCCTTGAACTCAGCCTCCCAAGTGCTGGGATTACAGGTGTGTGGCACCATGCCTGGCACTACTTTACATTTTTATTGTCCCTCGTTTTAAATTTTCAAATTTAGCATCTTCTTTAAAACTCACAAAACACCCTGCAACATAACTAAACCACTAACCATGTGCTGTTCGGCCTAGAAGAACTTAGGTTTCCTGACTCCTAGCCAAATATTCCTTTTTCCGTAACACTCTGCTGGTAAGATGTACAATTAGTCAAGGCTAAAGATAGAGCATGTTTTCCAAGAAGCAACTGTGTCTTCGCACGACAACACTAAATTTCTAATTTCCCTTGAAAATGTGAGTTTTGTGAGTTACAGGTAAGCTACCACATAACTCAACATTAAAAATTAACCTAAAGGGCTAGTAGAAGTGTGTCCCCAGCACCAAAAAAAAAGAAAAAGAAAGAAAAATAAATTACCTAAGACCAAGAGAAAGTATATGATAGTAAGTTGAGAGAACCAATAACATTCAGACTTTTCTGTGCTTAACCATTAACAGAAAAGAGGTTATACTGGTCGAGAACCTGACTTATTCAGGGCTAAAACAAGTTCTGCCCCTTGGAATCAAAACTTAAACTAGAACAAACTAGCAAGAGAAGAAATTGCCACAAATAGAAGGCTATTTAAAAGTCCATGAATATATTTCAAAATAGGACTCTGTATAGGAAAGACAAAGTTTCTTTGCGTGTACCTTACTTCACAGTAAGTATTTTCAAGAAAACATACTAACATGTCCAATAATGAATTTTTCTTTTCAATTTCAAATTTATTCTACTACAAAATCATATGCATTTGTAGAATGAAGTATGTGAAGTATTTGAGACCTGAATTACATTCATGTATTTTAGGCAGATATTCTGCTAAACAGGATATATTATCAGGTTTCAAAGAAACGAAAGAGAAAGTGGTTTATATAATAAAGCTGATACTACCCAGCTAATCTTGCCATAAAGTGGGCTCCAGAAGCATTAATGTAAGAACACTGTAAACTACCTTTACTAATATGCCAATGGCCAGTCCACTGTCAACACTCACCAGCACTTAGAGCTAAGGGCAGACATGAACTAGCGTCTAGACAGCAAGAGGCAGGGCTCAGGGATAGTTCTCAACTGAGTCACTAGGACTCAAAGAGAAATAATTTCCAACCAAGTCCAGTTATTCATTTTACACTTGAAAAGGAAAATAAGTGCTGGGTGTGGTGGTGCATGCCTGCAATCTCAGCACTCAAATTTGGGCTACATAGTGGGAAAAACATAACAAAAAGAAAAAAAGAAAAAAGAAAAGAAAATAACAGGTATAAGACTGGTTGCCAATTTTTTTTGTTTGTTTTAAAGAGACCAACATGAAATTAATCACATATCAAAGATTGTGGAGAATCAGAAAATTACAAAATGTCTCTTCCATTTCAGTTTATTCTTAAGTCACTCCTTTGTGCAACAATTTTCTCTTTTTTAAGATACCACCATTGGCTCTTTCTCAGCCTTTTGGCTAAGATCAAGTGCAAGATACCACCATCAACTTAATGCTCACACTGCAGGGATCTTCAAAGCAATAAAAACAAAGGCCTTCTCAATCACAGGACCAGAATGGCACTCAGAATGATAAAGAGCTCCCTTGTCCAGATTTCAAGGGTGATTCAGTAGGATAAGCTGACGCTCTACCTCCTTAGTAAATGATAGAATTTCTGATGATACATGAATTTGCTCTCATTTACTCCTCAGAGCTGAACACAACTAGTCAAAAAATTCCTGCCACATGCTACTTGTCAGACTTGTACTCTGAAGACTAAGCTATCACCTAAAAAAGCCTCTTTTATTTCCCTAACCAAAAAAAAAAAAAAAAAAAAGTTTTTAGTAAGTTCCATCGTCTAAGCCTTAGTGTTGAAATAGTCAAACACCACCATTGTCATTTAGCACAATTTTTATAATGTATTGTAACTCGGCTTTAAAAAACTAAAGTTTCAGTCAGGCCTGGTGGTACATGCCTGCAATCCCAGCAGTCTGGGAGGCTGAGTAAGGAGGACTGTAAGCCTAGCCTGGGCAATTCAGCACCTTCACGAAACCCTGTCTCCAAGAAAAGGGGCGGGGGGCTGGGATGTAGCTCAGCTGGGTGCACTGGGCGCGATCTCTAATACCACATCAACCAAATAAATGAAAAAAGCAAAACCAAAAAATACCCTAAAGTTGCATTCAACAAGTGAAACTGACTGGCCAGATAGCCAAAATTCCTGGTAGAAACTCTGACAGGTGGATTCTAATCTATGCTAAGAACTGGACTTTGGCTCATCTCCATAAACTGTTTTCAAAAATTTTATGCAAAGGCCCAAAGATACTGGGCATTTGCAGATTCAGGGTCACAGACAGCACTGGCCTTTCATCTCAGAAGGGATGCTGCTTCCTACCTCAAGTGGGCACTAAATAACACTTGGCCAACACCAGTCTCTTCCATGTCACTAAACTCTCAGAAAGCTAGAAAGCTGTCTTTAAGGAAATAAAAATCACTTGTTCTAAACTCTAAAGAAAAATCATGAAAGATGACTTTTAAGGTATGTGATTCACATTTTGAGTTTTTAAAAAAGAAGTAGAAATCCTACAGTCTTTGAACACACTGAAGTGGTTATTCTCCAAGAACTGATTAAAACTCAGTTTTCTGGGGCTTGACTTGTTCCGTGTTCTTCAAGAAAGAAGAGAAGGTAGACAAGAGCTGCAAACATCTTTAAAATATCTCAAATGCCGTTTCGCCACGTCTGGTATTGAGGAAGATAAAGAGCAATGGTCTACATATATATGTTGAGGAAAGAAATTACCTTACATATCCTAAAATAGTTTTCATTCAATGGTTTATATAAATACATCCACTCAAATAGACACAAATTATTATACTTTGATATAGCATACAATGAATTATTTAGAAAAGTATCCTTACTCTACTTGATTATAATTCTAGCTCAACTTCTGTTCATCAGATAAGTTAAAGAATGGCTTTATGAGCTTCATAATGAGATATGTAAGTGAAATGAGTAAATCTAAATATTTCACAATAGTAAAATATAAAGTAGTATAATTATACTTTCCAGTTAATTATAAACTTTATATTTGTGCCAATGAAATTGCTTGCATTCCCAAAAGTAGAGTACCTATGCAACTCTTATGTAATATACTGAGCACTGGAACGATATATTTTCAATTTGAAGACACTAGGTATCACATGAGGGGTAAGCTTCAATGAGACAAGTGTATAAACTGCACACATCAAATACCCAGAATAACTGTTTAATATTTTTAGACAAAACTACTTACAAGAGTCAATATACTTACAAGAGATAGCAGCAAACTGAACAGGTTATCAACATGGTGATGATAACTCTAAAAAAGAAAAATACGAATGTCATTAGATAACTAGCAAACTATGTAGACTAAGTCCATCAACAGCCACAGATGGTACATCAAGAAAATAGACTCAAATCTGTTCAAATATCCAGTAGACTACAATGTGCCCAAGGGTATAATTGGTAGAAGTTTATGTACATAATTAAACATTTGTATTTAAAGAGTATGTTTTGTTGTTACAGCTTAGATGTCCAAACCAAACTCATCTGAAACTGAAAAGTCTGTGTGTACTTGGTAGTACTCTCTGCAGTGAATTAATACTATATTTCTAAACTATTCTTCTCTATTCATATCTGAAAGTTAAATGTGGATCTCTGATCAGTTGAATTTCAACACTTTTAAAACAGACTGTATAATATCCTTTCCATTTCTTTCCAAAGCTCCCCTTCTACACTGGGCATGATGGCGCATGCCTGTAAGTCTGGCATTTGGGAGGCTGTGGCGGGACTGCTACGAACAGAAGGATAGACTGGATTATATAGTGAGTTTGATGCCAGCCTGAACTATATAGCAAAACCCTGTCTCAAAAAAACTCCCAACAAAACAAAACAAAAACAAAAAACCAAACACAGAAAAAAACCAAAAATACTCAAAGTTCCCCTTCTAAACTTTTTACTTCTCAGGATTGGGGGTGCGGCTTCGTGGTGGTGGTGGACTGTGCGCTTAGCATGAGTGAGGATCTAGGTTCAGTCCCCAGGATTTAAAAAAAAAAGAGAGAGAGAAACAACTCTACCATTTCTACCCCTTCCATCCACTCCTAAATCTGTTATCATCATCACCAACACCAAGGATTCACTCTCTAAGACATCTTTCTCCTAACTGCATTTCTTCCTTTCCATCCCCACTATTTGCAACAAAATTAACTGGTGTAGCTTGGTTAACTTATTGCTGGCAGATTCAAAACTTTCTTCCACCCCTTACATCTACAATCTCTCAGATTAATCTATTCCCTTCACTGTATCACTCTCCAGTTTGAGACATTTTAGTGGCCTCCTATTACCCAGAGGAGTTATTTCTAAAGAGGAGTTTCTATACCCTTGGAGTGAGGAAGACTATCTCCTAGAACCTGGGAAGCCAGTATTAGAACTCCTATTTATATTTATTTTTAACTCATCCATTCTAAGTTTTGTGTGTGCATTTTTTCTGGTTAATCTATTGGCACATTCATCCATTCAGCAGTATCCAGGAGAAGTGAACAAAGCAGATTAAAACTTCACCTTGCCCTCCTGAAGTTTACATGCTAGTGGAGGTGGGAGGACAACAAACAAGATGAACAATAAACAAAGAATATCATTAGTATGCTGCATCAGCAAGTGCTAACGGAGGAAAGAAAGCACGAAAGGAAGACTTATACGGGTGTTGGACAGAGTGGCTGCAATTTTAGAGGCCAGTCAGGAAGTGAGAGCCCAGGCAGGGGGAACAGCAAACACAAAGACAGGAGGGGCAAGGTCTCTGGGGTTCCCAGGAAGGAGGCCTGTGTGGCTGAAGCAAAGCAAGGAGTCTCCTCAGGGAGAGGTCAGAAAGCTATCACGTAGCCTGTGAAAGCGAGAGATCTGAGAAAAGGACAGACAAGATCTGACTAGAATTCTAACGGGAGGAGCTGGAGATTTAGCTCAAGTGGTAGAGTGCTTGCCTGGTAAGCACAAGGCCCTCAGTTTGATCCCCAGCACCCAGTAAATAAATAAATAAATAAAATAAATTCTAATAGGATCGCTGAACTGGGTTGAAAGACACTGGGGGAGCTTTGCACAGTGGCAGTATCGTAGCCAATGAGGTTTATCCGAGGCGTGATTATTGCTAATTGAAAGAGACTGGGGGAAGAGGAGTAAAGGGAAAAGCAAACTAACTAGCTATGGTGAACCGCAGTAATCCAAGTGGCTAAAGCTGGTAACAGTTGATCAGGCCTAGAGTATTTTGAGGGCAGAGTCTTTGAAATAAATAATTTATATATTACACTTATAATACTTAAGTATTATGAGGGTTTGTACTAAAGTGTTTATAACTGCACAATAAAAGTGAAGAGCTACAGAATCAAGGCCAGCTCCTCACCTGTAATCAAAACTCTCCACTCTTCCTCCTCACCTCCCTCTACCTTCAACCCTTTGGACTCGGAGGCAGGTACCTTCACTGCCCCCAAAATACACCATGTTTATGATTTTTTTTTGGCAGTACTGGGGAATGAACCATTTATGTGTCTTAATTCCAAGCTGCTCTTCATCTTTCTTTGTACCTGTGCCCCAACCTAAAATCCCCTCCCTGTCATCTCTCTTCCCCCACAAGATCATCTCAGAGAGTTGAGACAACTAAAGGCTCTTCTGTATTACCTGCTGATATTAATAATTTCATATAAAATATGAAATATAGCTATAGCCTTTTAAAAAAATTTTGGTACAAGGTCTTGCTAAGTCACTAAATTGCCCAGGCTGAACTTGTGCCCCTCCCGCCTCAGCTTCCCAGAGTGCTGGGATTATAGGCATGTGCCACCATGCCCAGCTCCAATGTGCTTCTTAGGGGTTGCATGCTGAAGTGTTTATGGGCTAAGAGTCACAAAGACAAACTAGGCCTGGTGGCACACACCTGTTATCCCAGCACTCAGGAGACTGAGGTAGGTAGATCGCTACAAATTTGAGGCCGGCCTGAGCTACATGGTGACACTGTCTCAAAAAACCAAGAAGAGTCACAATAGATTACGATTTATCTACAAATGATCCAGCAAAATTTCAAAAAAAAAATCTACATACACATTCATCTGTATTCCCAGATCAGGCAAATATGAACATGTTCTTGAATCTAGGTGGGGAAGATGGCACTCATTCTGTTGCTCTTCCTACTTTTAGGTACGTTTGAAAACGTTGAAAGAATTGCAGCTGACTGAATTCTTAGCACACGAATCCCTGTGCTCATTCCTCATCTCTTCCTCCACACCAGTAAGGGAGCCATTGTGAAAAAACTCGAAGCTTTTAGAGAATCTGTGGGTTCCTAAGAGGAAATCACAAAAAACGGGAACAGCCAGGAAGGCTGCCTACAGGCTCAGGCTTGATTTGACCCCACCCCTTTCCAGCTGCAGAAAAGAATGAAAGAACTGCTTGCTTTTCAGCGGGCAGTAAACCGAAAGAGGCTTTTTCCCCTCTGCCTTATTCTCCCTGCCTCTTCAGGTCCCTATAATCACCTAATTTTCTGAAATGTGGTATGCACAGGAGTCTCTTGGGAAAGAGGATGTGACATGAAAGTCCTTTTTGCCCTTCTCCCCTCTTACATAGTTCCTTTACTACCTCCTTCATTAAGGCTTTTAATCCCTCAAATTAGACATATCTTTTTCCTATATTAAAACTCACCACAGTCCACGAAGCAGTTCAGCTCTTTCATGTATTTCAACAAACTGTTTCTGATTTGCAGAGGTAAAAGGGAACTATGACTAACATTTCCATTTTACAATGAGGAAATAGAACATGGAGAAATTAACTAAACTGTCCAAGGTCACAGAGATCATCTACCTAAGACCAGTGTTTCTCAAAATGTAATCCTGTAACTCCTAGCAGGTAGTTTCAAGACCTGCTCAATCCTGCCAAGAACAGGAAATACAAGGACTGGTGGAGGCTGTGAACTGGGCCCAGGTAATGTATCACTAGCAGGTCAAATAGCAGAATCATTACAGTAGGGCTAGAAATTGAGTAGACATAGGAGGTGTTTTATTTACCTGGATAATAAATAGAAGGATCAGATCCAAAAATGAGGAGGGCACAGTCTTTAAGAAAGAAGTGGTAGGGGTGGGGTGTGATTCAGTGGTAGAGGGCACAGTGTACAAGGCCCTGGGGTCCATCCCCAGCAGCGAGAAAAGAAAAGAGTGGTCAGTACTGCCAGCACATTAATAAACACTTCTCTGAGGATGAGGGCCAGAAAGGTGGTAATAAAGCCACTGAAGATCAAGAACAACAAAGCAGCATTCTGAGGTCTCTAACTCGAGTAGGAAAAACAAGTCTAATTCAATTTGGTTAATGAAAATTCTTTTAATAACCTTAGAATTCTGACACTCTACATCAACTACTATCCTGGCAGAAGTGGCACATGTCTAATTACTTGGGAGGTTGAGGTGGGAGGATTCCTCGAGATCTTTAGTTGGAGACCAGCTTGGGCAATACAGTGAGATTTTCTGCTTTTAAAAATAAATCTTTTAAAAAAAAAAAAGTCTTGGGGGGGGTGAGGATTTAGCTCAGTGGTTAGAGCACTTGCCTAGGAAATGCAAGGCCCTGAGTTTGAACCCGGGCACCAAAAAAGTCTTTATCTACTACTACGAGCTGGTGCTATGGTCCCATATACCTGCTTGGAAAGGGAGAAGGTGAGCCCTGATGCTTACAAATGATAGGAATTTGTCTACCTTTTTTCCTTTCTGAAAAAATGTGTGGCTTAATTTTAGGCTAACAGAAGTAAAAAGCAAGTTACTGCAGAGAGCAAATGGGATAATAAAAATTCCTTTCCTTTAATCAAGGCACTAGAAATACCCACTCAACAGATACTTAGTGCTTACTATGCACACAAAGTACTCTGAAAGGAGACACTATGAAGCTACCAACTAGTTTCAAGGGTTAAGAGAGTGTTTCTGGCAAACTGTTACATCAATCTAAGTCTCACTGCCCCATGATCTTGAGCTGAGGGGAAAGAAAAATTATTGAAAAGCAAAAGAGGAACCAGAAAAAGGATGCCCAAGGAGCCTCTGAAAACTCTATATAATTTTATTTTTTTGAAGACACTATTTTATACTAAAAAAGTTTACTTCTCAAATAGACAAAGCTCTATTTTAAAAATCTTTTATAGTCAAACATTCTAAACACTGTTAACACTTGTTACAAGAAAGGGAGCGTCCTCTGAAAAGATATGAGGCAGGGGACGGTAAACAATACCTCCTACTCGTGGTAATTAATCTCTTATCCCCTCCTGGCACCCACTAGATGTGAGGCTCATCGTCGAACACGCTTGTTTTGTACGCAATCAGACAGAGGGGAGGCGGAGAGAACTTTTGTTTTATTTACTTGATCCTTTAAAGTTTCAGCAAACAAGGCCTGATGTGAGTGGGAGGCAAGGCCAAAGGGGCAGAAGTCGGCGAGGGATGAACCTCAACTTCTGGAGTCCGTACAAACTCCTTTCCGACGGCACTATCCACCCCCACCCCCGCCCCGGGCCACGAGAAAAAAATCTCCTAAACTCATTTCCGAGGAGGATCCGCCGAAAGGGACCCTCCTCACACTCGGGTCGGGTACACTGAAGCTGATGACTGGGAGTTCAGGGGGCTCCACGGGGTCGGGGCTCGGCGCCACGGGTGCGGGGTCGCCCGCTCTCCCGGCCAGCCGGCCGGCATTCGCCGCGCGTCCCTCCCGAGGTGGCCTCGTACACTTACCCCCGGTTGGGACCCTTAGGAATGAACCAGGGCACGACGAAGCCGACGAAGCCCCAAAACACGCTCATCACGATCAAAGGCACCACGAGGCCTTCATACGCCATGACTGTCGCCGGAGCTGCCAACCCCCGTCCAGACACCTCACTTTGGTCCCACCCGGAAGTGTCAACGCCGGGCCGCAAGACCAACGCACGCAAAGCCCCGCCTCTCGCGCCTCACGTGACCCGTGCGCCGGACCCCGCCCCTCGGGCCCTAAACCCTCCCCTCACCTGGCCGGTCGCAGGGCAGCAGCTCCTTGGAGAGGTGAGGCTCAGGCCGGAAGTGAGGATCTAGCACCCAAAGGCTCAGCAGAGTTTTAGATAGGAACACAAGACCTTTTAGGCAAGGTGTAGTTATTGACAACTGTACTTTTTATGCAATAAACATGCAGAGAATTTAACATAAATTACTATTCTGAATTCCTATGTACAGAGCACTGAATTATAAGCTTTTAGTAGATGAGTTGTTTTTGAATTCCTCATTACAGCCTATGAGCTAGTTATAATTATTTTACCTACTTTGCAGTTGAAGAAACTGAGGTCGGGGAGGAGGTTAGGGATTTTGCCCAAAGTCACATGGTAAGTGGTAAGGGCCAGGATTCAACTACTAATGATTTGGAGGTTTTGTTTGGTTTGGTTTTTTGAGACAGAGTCTTGCTGTGTAGTGCAGGCTGGGCTTAAATTCACTATGTAGCCCAGGCTGCCCTGGAACCCACAGCAATGCTCCTGCCTCAGCCTCCCGAGTGCTAGGATTACAGATGTGTGCCACCACACCCTAATGATCTGATTTTCAAGGCCAGGTCTCTTAACTATTACACTGCGGTGTATCTGGTGCACTGCGCCAGACTGTGGGATGATAGGAGTCCCTCAGACACCCCTCAGAGAGTTCACACTCTGGGGAGGAGATGGACCTGCAAACAGCCACTGAATGTAGTGTGAAGGTAGAATGGCTGATCGTGTTACCACAGTGCACGCCTTTCCACACTAGCCAGTTTCCAGCTGGGCTTTGAAAATGTGGGAATTACTCACTCTAGTAAGAAGCTAAACATAGAGTTTCTAATGCTTGCCAAGAATTTTCACATATATTAATTATGGTATGCTACAGTCTTAGAACAGAGGACACCAATTCTCAGATGTTGAGACCAATAGTTCATAGGAATCTACATAGTGAGTTCAAGGCCAGTCTAAACTGCATAACAAGACCCAGTCTCAGGAAAAAAACCCAAAATAAAAAAAAATAATAGGAAGAAGCAAGATAGAAATCAGATCTATCAATGTGCTTTTCTATGGTCCAGTTTCCCTGCAGTAGCTACATTTCATTGCCTCGTATTACCTCCTGATTTCTTTCTTCACTAAGTGAAATGGGTTCCCAGATTACATGGAAAGTTGGATTAATAATCTTCAATCTTCAACTAATAAGTTTCATCTATATCAACTTTTTTTTCCCTTGGGTGCTTGGGATCAAACTGGGGGCCTGTGCTTGCTGGGCAAGCATTCTGCCACTTGAGCTAAATCCCCAAGCTCTTATACCAACTTTTCAAACGTGAGTCTATGCCTTTAACTGACCAGTAATGTAGGAAACTAGTTGGCATTCTGTGCTTGTATTGCTCCCTGCCAAACTTAGCTCAACAGAAATGTTACATTCTTAAATTCCAGTCCAAGCACTGCCTTCTCCAAGATTCATCTTCTCCTGTCATCACAACTCTTTGTGCATACATCTTGTCAGTTCTACTTCTTGAGAACAACAACTGTTAACTGCTTTGTTTCTGAGAGCACGTTATACATAGAATATGCTCAGTAAACAATTGTGCAACTGAATTGTGTGGTTAAAAACAAGCGAGGGTTAAGAACAAGTGAGATCTGCCAGAACTAAGCAGAGAAAGAGTTCACTTACTTTCTTTCCCCTTTCGTATTTATTTAAATTGTGGTAACATACATGTAGCAGAAAATTTACCATCTTAGCCACTTTTAAGCATTGTTAATTGTATTCATTGTGCATTGTGCAAACAATCTCTACAACATTTTCATATCCATTAAACAACTTTCTATGTCTCCTCCCCCTAGTACCTGTCAACCATCATGCCGCTTTCTATCTCTCTGAGTTACTACTCTTGGTACCTCTTGTAAATGTACTTATACAGCATTGATCCATTCATGACTGGCTTATTTCACTTAGGATGACGTCTTCAAGGTTCATCCATGTTGTGCATGAGCCGAATTTCCTTTCAAGGCTCTGTACTACTCCATTGTATGTATAGACTACATTTAAAAAAAAAAAATTCATCCATCCACGGACATTTGGGTTGCTTCCACTTTTTGGCTATTGTGAATTCTTTCCTATTTCTTAAATGAATCCAAATATTTAGTCTGAAATTGATCTCTGAGGTAGAGTGCCTAACCTTAGCCTCCCTTTCTAGGCAGTCTCTTTAAGAAACAGATGTCAGGGAGATCAGGGACATGGCCCTTCAAAACAGCAATTCTGTCTGAATCTTGTCTGTTTCATCCTCTTGAGAAACAAAAAAACCCTTTATTTCAGTATTATATTTGTGGGCTAATACTGGCCAACAGCTCCCTCTATCAGTCAACCTGCCAAAAACATTTTATCACACATTCCAAATGAAAACTATGTGTAGGCCAGGAACTGTGATTTGGTGACCTACAGAATGAGCAAATACTTTCTGCCCTCAAAATGCTTCAAGTCTTTAGATAATAAATGAGACTCTGGGCAGTGTGGTCCAAAGACCCCTGGGAGTCCCAGAGAGTCTTCTAGCAGGTCTGAAGGACCTCTTTTTTTGTTTTTTGGGGTTTTTTGGTTTTTTGAGACAGGATCTTGCTGTGTAGCCCAGGCTGGCCTCAAACTTGCAGTAGTCCCCCAGGTGTGTGTCACCATGCCTGGCTAAGACCTTTTTTCTACTGGTGAATCTGAGATTGAATTTTCTTTCCATGATTCATCTTAACATATTGCAACAGACAATACAGGAGCATGATCTTCTGTTGAGCCAGAGATTGGAGAATTTTGCAAAAATGTAGTTCAACGTCAGTTTTCCCACTACATTTTTGGAAAAGATAGTTATTTTCCATGAAATTTTTAGTTATGTTAAAATGTTCTGGGTTTGGGGCTGGGGATATAGCTCAGCGGTTAGAGGGCTTACCTTGCAAGCATAAGGCCCTGAGTTCGATCCCCAGCACCAAAATAAATAAATAAATAAATAAATAAATAAATAAATAAAAATAAATAAAATGTTCTGGGTTTATTATTATTATTATTTGTTTGTTTTGTTATATTTTTGTACTGGGGATGGAACCCAGGGTCTCAAGCATGATAAACATATACTCTTAGACCTGAACTGTTCTCCTAGCCCTATTGCTATTTTTAAATGAATTTAAAATAAATATTTCAGGCAGGGTGTGGTGGTGCCTGCCTGTAACCCCAGCACTCGAGAGGCTGAGGCAGGAGAATGGCCTTGAGTTCGAGGCCCACCTGGGCTCCTTAGTGAGTTCAAGGCCAGCCTGAACTACATAGTGAGACTCTGTCTCAAAAAACAAAAAAAAAAATTCAAAATTTTGTTTTAATGTCTAATGTAGCAAATATTGATATATAACCCATATACGTGTAAGCCACTTGAGTCCTCAGTAATTTTTAAATGTGCAAGTGGACCTCAGGACCAAGAAACTTGAGAAGTGCCCTGCTAAAGGAAAAGGCTCAGAAGCAATCCCAACAGTGCAAAGTCCACAGGAGCCGTCCGAATTCCACCCTGGGCGGAGGTGCCTGTTTCCCGAGCTGAGTCTTATAAATAAAAATAGGCAATAGGGAAATAAACAAATAAATAAATAATATATGTTTTTAAAACTCTAGTCGTGTGGAGTCACAAAGCTCCTTTCTGTGCTGATCAAGTGTCAAAGTGTCTAGAGAAGCTGAGATTCGAGCAGGATTCATCACTCATGAATCGAGCAGGATTCATCATTCTGTATGCACGGAATATGTGCTACAGGGCTGCCCTTGTAGAAACTCTTCCCTGAGTGATTGCTACTGCCAGATGCCAGACTAGGCACTTTGAATTACCCGTTTCATTGAATGCTCACAACAGCTAGTACAGATTTTTTTTTTTTTTTTTTTTGAGACAGGGTCTTGCTATGTACTTCAGGCTGACCTCCAACTCACTATGTAGCCCGGGCTGGCCTTGAATTCACAGCTATCCTCTTGCCTCAGCCTCCCGAGTTCTGGGATTACAGGCGTGTGCTACCACGCCTGGCCCTATACAGATATTGTTGCATCCATTTGACAAATAAGGAAGAGGCTCTGATTTGTAACTTGCCTAAAGTGTAGCTGTCGAAAGCTAACAGAGCTGGGGTCTGAATGTTGGTCAGCAGGCTCCTGTTCTTCCCATGATTTTTCCCCCATTTCAAGGAGTGAGCATACCAAAAACCAAACCAAAACAAACAAAAACACACCAGGTTAGATATACTACTTTGCAAGACGGAAGCATCTATTGCATTAGGTGTGATTTTTGGAAGCTTGTTCTAAATCATACCCTTAGTACTGGTACTAATTTTAAAAAACCACAAATTTTAAATACTAATGGACAAAGACCCAAGTCATCACCAGTTAGGGACTACTTAAAGTCTGTAGCATCAGCTGAGGATAGCAGACTTTTGGTAGATAGTGCTGTCTGGTTTCTGGAAGATTCATTTACTTGCCCACCCAACTCACATGAAAAGCTCTGTGGCTGAACAGCTCATGTCTGAGTGTGCTATGAAAGCAGACATTCAGAAGCATTTTAGAAGTTTGGAGTCTTCCCAAAATAGCACAAAGAGACTCAACTCAAGGGAACTGACTTCTACAAATCTGAGGAAAAGGTCAGTAGGAAAGTGCTTAGTTCATTCTTTCCAGGAAACAAGATCATATGCCAGGGCATGAAACTTGATAGGCAGGCCCACCCACCCAGCATTTTTCAGTCTCTTTCCCAGGAGCAGCCCTTAAACCTTCCTCTTCACTCAAGAGCTGTAATTGTCTGAACTCCCACAAGAAAAACAAGTCCACCACAGATATGGATAAAATTTTCTGAGCTGTGTTTTATGTAGTGTTTTTTTTTTTTTAATGGTACTGGGGATTGAGCCCAGGACCTTCACACTGAGCTACATCCCCAATCCTCCTTATTACTAGAGACAGGTTCTTGCTGAGTCACTAAATTGCCCAGACTTGTAGTCCTCCTACTGCAGCTTTCAGGTACCAAGAGTACAGGTGTACTTCATCATGCTCAGCATGTAGTATTTTTTTTCTTCTGTGCTGGGGATTGAATTCAGGCCTTGTGCTTGCTAGGCAGGCACTCCACCACTTAGGCTAAATCCCCAACCCCAGCATGAAGTACCTTAAGTAATAAGCTTGGCAACTCTGAGGTAGGTACTAGTTTTATTTCCATTTTGTTATTCATATGCAATTTCCGCAATATCGCACAGTCCAGAATGGAAGGAACTAGGACTGAAATTCATTTTGACACCGAGTTCCTTTTTCTACCATGGTGGGGAACAAAGCCAGGGTCACTACCACCGAGCTGCCTCCCCAGCCTGAGTTCCTGCTTTCACTCACACGCTATTCCTCACTTGGCTAAGCATCAGCGGTGTGCCGTACTTCAGTGCCAGGGCAGGGAGGATTACAGCCTTCGAAGCTTTTATCTATCACTTATATTGAAATAAATTGCTGAAAATAAACTAAATTTAATTCCTAGGTGATATCATAATTTAAATTTACTGATGAGAGTAATGGTTGGAGCCTACAAGTTCAGATCAGGTATCAGAATTACTCAGTGAAGAGCTATTAAATTTAACCTGGTATGAAATCTGATTTATACACAGCTTTTGGAGTCCTAAAACATGTTGGTTAAGAAGAAAGACAAAACTAGCTGGGTGTGGTGCTGCATGCCTGTAATCCCAGCACACGGGAGGCTGAGGCAGGAGGATTGCCTCAAATTCCAAGACAGCCCAGGCTACATAGTGAGTTCAAAGCCAGCCTGAACGACATAGTGAGACCCTGTGTCAAAAAAAGAAAACAAAAACCAAAAAAAGAATAAAGACAAAACTAAAATTAGAAAATATGAACTATAGAATTTACTGGCTGACCTATTATTAATAATCATTAGACATACAGTTCAGGATAGGGATTACAGTTGTCACATGGTAGGCTACCATCTACTTCATAAGGTATATGTATTTTACATATACCTCGACTTAGTTTTCCAAATTTATACGGCTCTAAGAATTACAGTCAACTGGACATGGTGGCACAGCCTGTAATCGCAGCACTCTGAGGCTGAGTAAGGAAGATCACAAATTCAAGCCCAGCCTGGGCAACTTAGTGACTTTGAGACCGTCTCAAAATTTTAAAAAGGGGTGGAAATGTAGCTCAGTGCAAAGGCTCTGGGTTCAATCCCCAGTACAAAAATTAACAAAAAATATAATCCATACAAGGCGCACATATACATGATTTGGTTCTCTTTTGAGACAGGGTGTCACTTTGTAGTTCAGGCTGGTCTCGAACCTGTGGCGATCCTTCTGCCTCAGCCTGCCAAGTGCTGGGATTATAGGTGTGCGCCACACCTGGCAATTATTTCTCTTTGGACCTACTGAATATACATTGTATAGGCAAGAGGATGAGAACTAAGATAGCACTCAAGCAACTAATAAAATAAGGCAAGTCTGGTTGACTGCTACTTCAATTTTCACAACCTTAAAGATAAGCATTTCTAGCTTCTAAAATAGGGAACGGTGGATCACAAAGCGGACTAGGGGCATCGATCAGTGGCAGAGCCCTTGCCTAGCATATGTGAGGCCCTGGGTTCAATCCACAGCACTGAAAACATCGAGAAAAAAATGCTGTTGGATGCGTTTTAATCAATCTTTTTTTCACAGGGGCAGGGAAGATTTTAGATGTGATCCTGGAGCTAAATCGAGGATGGAGTTAGACCTGGAGTCTAAAATTTAGGTGCCAATGGGGCCAGACAGGTTCAGGAAACAGGGAAAGGAGCCACGCCCTGCTCCACTGCCTGCTGCAATGCAGGAATGGGCTGCCCTGTGCAGCCAGGTGATTTTCCATGGAGTCTCACACATCTTAAACGTTGGAAATTAGTAAAAGCTGTAAAAAATATATAAAAACAAACCTCTGACTCAAATCTTGTCTAGAGGATGCAAGTTTTGTGAGTTAGCTCCAGAATTTTAGTTACCTAGGACACAGGAGGCAAAGCAGCACCAGCAATTTAGTGAGGCCTGACTGTGTCAGTCCAGGTCATGACTAGAAACTCCGCATGCCAATTCATGTCACAAGTGCTACCGAGTGGGCAAACTGCTGCTTTAGGGAACAGAGCCATGGGATGGCTTTCTCCTCCACTGGTAGGAGAGTCCAGGCAGGGGCTGTCTTAACCCTACCAGTGATCTTTTGCTGGTCCACAGATTAAACATGCAAGAAAAATGAAAAGGAAAGGAAAATGGGTAAGACGGATTTCATTTATAAAATGATGTAAATACCATTTGGAATTGGGAAATAGCTCCAATTTTACTCATAAAATTATTAATCAAAATTGCAAAAGTAGATTTACAGAGTCACATATCAATAACAAAACAGGAAGGCTGTGAAACACTCCAGAGATATCTTGAAAAGTTCCAGAGGACAGGCGAGGCTAGACATCTCCAGCTAAACCATGACTGCGAGACAGGTTACATTCATTCCTGCATTTTCTCAATGAGCTCTTCCTTGTATTTGCCTTTCTCTTTTCCAACTTGTCGAGACTTGGCTTTGCGTTCAAGAATTTTTTTTCTGTCTTTGTCCAGTTTTAGCCTGGTGATAACCACCTGAAGGGAAAACCAACAGATCTTTAAGTGTGCAGAATTTAAAATCACCGTTATCCCTAGCTGGGCATGCAATCTCATCACTTGAAAAACTGAAGGAAGAGAACTGCCCCAAGTTCAAGGCCAGCCTGAACTACACAGTGAGACCCTGTCTCAAAAAATTGACCAACCAGCCAACCAACCAGTCACCCACCCACCATCATCCTGAAGCGCACAGCTGCCCCTGACAATAAATACCACTTAGGTGCCTTCTTATACTAGCCAGCCTCCCACCCCTCTAATTCCTGAGAACTCAGTCGACCATCTAGTTAGGTTAGTGATATGTCATTTGGGTTAGGAAAATTTGTTCATTATTCCTTGGCTGACAAGGTACACTGCTGTAAAAAACATCTGCATGCCCACCAGCTACTGGGCAATACAGAGATTAAGAGGATGAGACCCTAAAAATTCTGCCTTTAACATCTGGAACTCAAGAAGACGACAGATCCTGTAACACAATATAAAACAAGAGTGCAAAAGCAGAATAGCACATCCTACCAGGTGGGCATGAAGGTCCCAGGAAGAGAGGTTTCCCTTCTCCCTCTGGACACTGTCTAGTGGGACACGGAGGCTCAGAATATCATCACTGGGGGCCTCTTACCACCAGCTTTAAGGTATCACCAGGATGGGTAAATCCTATAACTAAAAAAGCCTGCTTGGTCTAGCTCTAAACCCTTCCCTCGGCCACCTGTGCAGATATTACCGACATGCCAATAACTAACAGCAATGCGACACCATTTAAATGGCACCACTCAGTCAGGGACCATACCTTGCTTGGGTGAATGCCCACATGGACAGTTGTGCCATTAGCCTTCTCACGCTGCACTCGCTCGATGTAGATGACGTATTTCTTTCTGTACACCTGAACTACCTTGCCGATCTGCTGACCTTTGTAGTGTCCTCGAACCACCTACGAGAAAATACAAAAGAGAACCCCATTCTTAAGTATGAACGTCGCGATGAGGAAGCTGATTACCAGGAACACGTAGGCTATGTGTGTAACCTTTTGTACACGGACAGATTAGACCTTGGCAGTCGACACCCAGCTGTGTTTGTGGTATAAATTTGCTTCGTGTTATGCTAGGGTTGGCTAGAAATTCTTCATCTGAGTTTTTTTCTTCTCTTATCTGAACAACAACAACCAAAAAAGACTCTTTGGACTAGGAGGGTCACCACAGAACTAATTCTAAGAATTAAAAAAAACGAAACCCAAAACTTTCAAGATCTAAATATAGAAAAATAGTTAAAGATAATAAAAAATATTTTATTACTAGGTAAATGATCCAGAATTGTGCTTTAGAGAGAAAAAAGGAATATATGTATGTATACATATATGCTGAGATTCATATATATAGTATTTAATGCAATGTGATGAATGATAATCTCAGCTATCAAGCAGGAAGTAGGATTATAGATGACCAATCTATAAATTTATATTCTTCTAAATTTCAAGATTTCCACAATGCAAGTAAATTTCATGTGCTGCTTTCCTATAGCAAAGATCTACTCTATTTAAAAATCAAACTAGAATAGGATGGCAATGCACACCTATAATCTCAACTACCTGGTAGGCTGAGGCAGGAGGGTCACAAGTTCAAGGCCAGCCTGGGCAACTTAGGGAAACCCTGTCTCAAAATAAAAAAAAATAAGAAAATGGTTCTTGGGCTAGAGGTATAACTCAGTGGTAGAGCATGTGTTTCATGCACTAGGCCGTGGGTTCAATCTCCAGTACTGCAAAAACAACAAAATACACACACACAAAAACAAAAAACAAGATTATGGTTTTCCTGAAGGCCTATTAAATAGTAGATACAATATAAGTGACACTAATTAATAAACATAGAAAAAATACAATATACAAAGAACCAGAGAGCTCAATATTCCTAAACTGTCTAATTAGATTATGCAGCTTACTCTCCAACGTGATTTTCCAGTTTGAGAAGAAGACAGCCATGCCTCCCTGAAAAAGCTACAGAGGTCTATGTGACCAGAGACTGTAAGGATACACTGGGCTGGCTATGCCTCTCCCAGAGGTATGAAACACAGGAGGAATCAGATTTAAGAGGAAAATCATTTACTTTGGATCGTGTCGAATTTGAGGCATCTAGTGACACTGTAGCAGAGAATCAGATAAACCCCTGGAAGGACATGTGGGCAGGACATGGGAGCCATCCAAAGACATGCAATTTAAAGCCTTATTTTGGGTTTATGATATAAGAAGGCAGAGAACAAAAAGATGAGTCAAGTCAACATTTTCGAAGAGCTTAAAAGAGACTAGAGAGGCCAGAAAGAAAAGGAAACCACAGGCGTATGGTGTTACAATAGTGTGTTAGATTTTCAGAGGCAATGGTCATAAGAGAGCAGATTTAATAGGGGACATTTACAATATTCACCCAGAAGCCAAATGCAGAAGGTGCCGAATGTCCATCTAGGCACTGGAGACCCAAAAGATCCAATTGAGGGCTGGGAGCCCACAGCACTGTTCCACGTACGTCCATGTCTGCACATGATGGCTGGAGCCAGGATACGATGCTAACAGCAGAGATGACAACCAGAGCTCCTCCGAAGCAATAGCAGCCATCCTCAACCAGCAAGGCCCTGAGCTCCTTCCTCGACGAGGACAGCAGAGTTCCTTTTGGAAGAACCAGCCGCAGCAGAGCTTCTCCTGGGAAACAGCCTGCTAACTAGCTACGGCTCCCACTCTGCCTTATGTTGCATCAGCAACGACCCTCAGATGTATCTTCTATGCCCAGCATCACACCAACTCAGTCCAGCTGGGCGTTCTGGCTCAAGTTGACCATATTAGGTCCACCACAGATAGGCAAGAGAATGTCAGATGCTGTCAACTGTCAAGCCCATGGCGGGTAAAACATTCAACACATGTGGCAAGGCCACTGGAGCACTGGCAGCACAAATGGAGCACTTACAGCAGAGAGGCTGGCACGGAAGGTGTTCACAGGAAGGTGATGACCACACCATGTGAGAAAGTGAAGTAAGAAGACAGAGCCAAGGAGGCTGGCTCTGAAGATGAGGGGACGGATGTTTTACGGGTTGTGGAGTTAAGGGACTTTTTTTTTTAAAGACAGGAAAACATGAACATGTTTAAATCCCTATGGAAAGGAACAAGTATAGAAAAGGGTAAAAGAAACTGCAAGGAATAGTTCCTCAGAACAGCCTTCTCCCTGTGTGTGTGTGATTACTGTTTTTGCAGTACTAGAAATCGAACCCAGGGCCTAGTGTTTGAAACACATGCTCTACCACTGAGTTATACCTCCAGCCCAAGATCTTTCTGTTTATTATCATTCTGTGATTGAAAGTGGAAATACATTCAAGACTTACCGTGGAGATACAATCAACAAGACTTGGGGTAGATTAGAAACAGGTGGGTTAAGGAAAGTTGTTAAAGATAACTTAAAGGTTTATTGTATTTGAAACAGGGAAGATGTATCAATTATCAAATTATAGAAGATGGGAGAAGAATCAATTTTGGAAGCACTGGGGGTGTTAGTATCAAGAGAGTTCTTGGATAAGGAGCTTCAGATGTCTATAAGGTATCTAGAGATGTTTAACAGGTAGGTAGATCTGTAGATCTGCGCTGAGAGAAGTGATGGAGGGCAATCAGAATTTCAGTCAATATTTGTTGAATGAATGAAAAAATTGCTGACTAAATGGGTGGGTGTGAAAGATGAGTTAAAAGAGGACCAGGGAAATATGCAATTTTTTGAATGCCTCTAAAGTATGAGTTGTATTTCCTGATAAAAGAGGGAAGCCCTGGGGTTGGGGATTTAGCTCAGTGGTAGAGCACTTGCTAGGCCCTGAGTTTGATCCCTAGCGCCACACCCCTCCCAAAAGAGGGAAGCACAGAGCAGACATTTAAAGCTGTGAGAACACAATACTACCTATTACTGTATATACTTAGGTAAGAAATACAGGACAAAAAGAGATGCTAGACCAGGCCCAGGCCGTGATGAACTGTAAGAGACAGGAATCAAAGAGAGAAGACATTGCCAGGGAAGGAGTCTGACCAGTTGAAAGCAAACTGTGAGCCTGAAGTGTCAAAGAAGCCAGAGAGACCATTTCAACTAAGGTGTTACCACCTATGTCAAATGCAGCTGAAAAAGTCAAGTATGATAAGACCAAGTGTGTCCTTTGGATTGAGACACAAAGAGGTTACTGGTGACCTCAGCCAAAAGCAGTTTTTATAAAGCAGTAGGGACAGAGATGAGACCAGAGGACATGTTAGAGTGAACAGGAGATGAAATGCAGACAACCTTTTTCTTTTTTGAGACAGGGTCCAGGGTCTTGCTATATAGTTCAGGCTGAACTTGAAGGCACTATGTAGCCCAGGCTCGCCTTGAACTCCTGGAGACCCTCTTGCCTCCGCCTCTTGAGTGCAGGGATCACAGGCATGCACAATGCCCGCTAGACAACTCTTGAGGTGAATGACTCTGAAATGGGGAAGAGAGTAGTAGCTGGGGAAATGTAGGGCTGGAAGAGAATCTGAATTTGCAGTTCTCTTGCAAACTGAAGACTCTGACAGCACTGAGTCTGCATTTTTCCAAGGCTGCAATGCGTTGAAAGTTTTTTAAATGAGTTTTCCAGATTGACATTTTATTACCAGTCCACTTTTCTTACTTCATTTGTCTGCCTAGTCCCAAGAAGCATTTGCAATTCTAGAACAAGCCTAATGGGAAGGATCCAGGAGAGAAGAAATTGCAACTACTGATCATACCTCTGGACCACGCTTTCTACTTTGGTCACATTATCAGCCTTACTTACCTTCAACTGTCAAAGAATCCAATGTCTCAGATGAGATATTGAACCCCTTCACATTATCCCCTTTCATTCTCTAAAACAATGCTTCTCAATTGGGGAAGAGAGAGTCAATTTTGTCCCGCAAGGAGGCATTTGGCAGTATCTGGAAACATTTTTGCTTGTCAAAGTGGCAAAAGTGGAAGAAGTACTCCTGGCAATCTGGTGGGGGGAAGCCAGGGATGCTGATAAAGCAGTCTACAAAGCACAGGGCAGTTACCCCCATAATTACTAGGTTCAAAATGGTCAACAGTACTGAGGTTGAGAAGCCCTGCTCTAAATTGTGAGTGCCACAGGAACAGGGGCTTTAATCAGACTTGCTCTCTGCTAGTAACTAGAACAATGTTTGGGAAGTGCTCAATAAATATTCCTTCCGCAAGTGAAGTTAGCCTCAGCTATTGCACTCCCGACATCCTTTCCCCTCCCACAAATCCTAAACTCTAGTCACAGGGAATAGAAGACTTATACTTTCACACATGGGCTATAGTGGTTCATAATTTTGCACCTCTGACTTGCTGCTGCTTCTCCATTTTTCCTGCCAAATCTCGTACCTTACATGACCAGCTCCCACAAAGCCCTGTCCATCAAACCCACTAAATTCAACACTACTCTCACAGTAGCAACCTTTTCCTCTGCAAAGATTGGTTCAAAGACCCCGCCCTGAGCAATAACTGGCAAACTAAACATCACAGGATGAATTTTTTTTTTTTTTTTTGTTACTGGGGATCAAACTGAGGACCTTGTGCTTGGTAGGCAAGCACTTTAACCACTGAGCTACATTCCCAGCCCCAAGGATGATTTTTTTAAAAACCAGATTTATTTTTTCTTACCTGGCTTATTCTATTTACTATTACTAAAGACCTGCGGGCACTCTCTAGTGGCTCTGGGTCCCATCTCTGGTCTATCACATCTACAGAGTCAAACAACTTTCTAGAATCTTCAGGGCCGGAGGGTCCCTAACTCCTCCAGAACCAAGAGCATAGGATGTTTTCATTTTAAGGCAGTGGCCAAGCGCCACGCAACTGGGTAACTAGAATCCAAGGAAGACGGGGACGTACCTGGACCTCGTCGTCCTTGCGGATGGGCATGGAGCGTACGTTGTACTTTTGCCGCAGTTCCTTGGAAAGAGGGGAAGACATGATCTTCCGACGCACGTGCGAGGGGGCATTGAAGTGGCGTTTACGGTTTTTACTGCGGTCCGAGGTCACGAAGGGGTTGAACTTCATGGTTACAGTCTGCAAAGAGCAGCAAGGGAAGGAGGCGCTCAGTGGGGTGGAGAGGCCCTTCTTTACCCAAGGCACTTCTCCCCATTCCCGTGCAAGTGCTCTAAGCGGAGCTCAGACCTCAGAGGATGTCAGAGGGAGTACAGGGGCGTGCAAATAGTCTGGGTGCCACGCAACGTCAGACTGGCGTGGGGGGGGCGTGCCTGAGCTACAGGATCGTAGGGGGAGTGGCGGGAAAAGAACAACACTGACCCTAACGTCGATTGACAGAATGCCTGAGCTACAAAATGCATTGTTGGGGGCCGCGTAGAGCGACCTGGGGTGGTGCGTGTCCCCAAAACACAAAGGGTAAGGGTCCCCAGGGGCGATGAGCTCCAGACTCCAAACAAAACTCAACTTTCACTCACCTACTAGTCGCCGGCTGGGTCAGGGTGCGTGCGCGCAGAGGCGGAAGTGACGTTACCTTCCGGCGCAAGCGCAGAAAGATACTGGGGGGCCCGTTCCTGCAGGAGAAAAGCAGAACGGCGCCCTCTGCGGTTTGGAGTGGGATCTCAGTGCCTCGTTCCACCCTCATAGGCGGTCTAAGAAGCATCATCCAACCTTCCTAGCTTTGGGATTACAGGCGTGCATCACCATGCTCGAGCTGATGCTCTTTTAATAGGCGCCCTGTCAATAGTCTCTTACCTATCCAAAAGTTTTCCTTTTCCCCTGTTGCCTTCTACAAAGGAGACTGCAGAGGTCATCTGGATATTGACTGTGCATATTGGTTCCGGAACCCTCCTACAGATGCCCAAATCCACAGAGGTTCCAGTCCCTTACATAAAATGGCATAGTATTTGCGTATGACCTACAAACATCCATCCTCCCGTATACTTCGTCGTCTCTAGGTGACTTATAACACCCAATAAAATGTAAATGCCATGTAAATAGCTGTTACACTGTATTCCTTAGGGAATAAGGACAAGAAAAATAAGTCAATATAGGCACATTTTTTCCCCTGAACATTTTCCCTCTCTGTCCGAATGTGTGGATGTAGAACCTGTCCTTACTGAGGGCTGATCAATGCTCCCTCTAAATGCCACTTGTGGACTTGTTTCTTCAATCACCAAGAAGCCTGTGCAAAATGCAATTTTCGGACCCTACCACAATCCTGCAAACCAGACAGTGGTACGTAGGGGTCAAAGCTGACTTTTTTTTTTTTTTCCCTTTGAGACAGAGTCTCGCTACGTAGTTCAGGCCGGCCTTGAACTCACTACGTAGCCCAGGCTGGCCTCGGCCTCCGAGTGCTGGGATTACAGGCGTGTGCCATCATGCCCAATTTAGAGTATTTTGTTTTGTTTTGTTTTGTTTTGTTTTTTAACCTGTTATGCAACGAATTCACAGGGAATAGGTTCCAGCAGCTCGGGCTGCTTCCCATTGTTCCCACTGATTCTCACAAAGTGTGCATCTCTGGGCCGACCAGGCTGCCGCTTCAGTTGAACCCAGCCAGGTGCCCTTCCCTTCATTCTCTTTCTGACCTCTACCTTTCTTTTTTCAAACTGCGAGAACTTCGGAAGAGAGCCATTTACTCGCTTCCCTGGGAACCCCCCGGCCGTCGCCCCCCACTATCCCCAGGCCCCGCCCCCCGCCGCGCCCCCGCCCCTCGCGGGTGCTCAGTCCCGCCCCGCGCCGGGCAGCTCTGAGACCGGCTCCCCGCCCGCGGCACGGCCCCTTACACGGAGACATGCAACGGGCCCTGGGGTGCGAAGTCTGCGGTCGCGGCTGTGCGGGGCGGGAGGCGCCCCCTTCCTAGGCTCAGAGGGAGGGGAAGGGCTTTCAGCATCCTCGGTTCTCAAGTCAAGGGCCCAGGGACTCATTCTGTGCAAGCTTCAAGATCTTCATTCATTCCGTATCTCTAGCCCTCCCGTTCAGCCATTCATTCCGTGTCTGTCGAACTCCCACTTTGTGTTGGATGCCAGATGTGAGTTTGCAGTGATCAGTTCACAGACGGGGACCCCAAAATTCCCCCACTGTCCAAAGTCCAATAGCCACTTTCAGGCTGATCCTGGGCACTCTTCTGGCTTATCAGCGCCCCCTGACGGGTGGTGGTGAAATTGCTACAGACCCTTGTTTACCAGTACTGGTTGTCAAGCAGGGCGTCTGGGTTGGTCTTATTTTAGGTTTTATTTCAGACCCTCTGAGTCAGTGTTGGAGGACGGCCACACCTGGGCTGTTTGGAGAAAGCTGGGCAGCAGAATACGTAGCGTTAAACTAGTGGAGGGAACAGTAACCGGGATGTCATCCGTGTGCCCAGCCTGCAAGGGTTACAGGTCGGGTCTGGGGGTCACAAGAAAAGGAGGCACTTTCCATCTGCAGCTGAGAGCAGGTGTTAGCAAGGCCGGGTGCACAGTGCACGCAGAGCAGTCAGAGGTTTTCCTTCCCAGAGCAGCGCTCAGGGAACCCACCCCTACCCCACAAGTTCACTCATTCGCTTACTGCTCCGCTTGTCTGTTCATCTTGCCGCATGCCTCATGCCCTTTGTGCGCGCGCAGGGGCTGTTACAGAAGTCCCCACACCTAACAGCAAAAGCCCACTGCTGAGGCAGTGGCGGGGAATTATGTGAGACTTGGCATCAGACCTGCCTGGGGTTTGGATCTTTACTACTTCCTGGCTCTGTGGCTTTAGGTATTTAGCCTTGTGACACTTTCCTCATCTGAGAAATGGCAATAATGATAATACCTCATCGGTTTGGTGTTGGGATTAAATGAACCCTTCGCACAATGACTGGTACACAGTGAAAACTTAATAAATGGTAGAAATTATCTGAATGGATGAATGAGGATGGCTGATCTTAATAGGCTGTGGATTTACTGTCGGTCATTGTGCTCAGTGACTTACGAACATTGCTTCATTTCATCTGTTAAGAAGCCCATGAGACGCTGGGAATTAAGCTCAAGTGGTAGAGTGCTTGCCTAGAAACCACAAGGCCCTGAGTTCGATCCCCAACACCCCCCTAAAAAAGAAGCCCTGTGAATTGCTTCTTTCACAGAAGGTGACAAAGTTGAGGCTCTGAGCGAGAGGGAGCAAAAGATGAACATGTTCTACCATTAGGTGCTCACTATGGTTATCTTTTTGTTTTTTGAGACAGGGTCTCACCACGTAGTTCAGGCTGTCATCCTTGAATTCACCATGTAGCCCTGCCTGGCTGGCTTCAAACTCATGACGATCTTCCTGCCTCAGTCTCCTGAGTGCTAGCATTGCCGGCGTACAGCATCACACTCAGCTGTTTGTTATCTTGCAGCCAAGAAAGATAATAATGAGATTCAGGGCTGGGGATGTGGCTCAATGGTAGAGTGCTTGCCTAGCATGTTTGAGGCCCTGGGTTACACCTTTAGCAGAGAGAGGGCATGGAGGAAGTTCATATTTATTAACCTAGGAAGATGTCTATTAATCAAAGAAAAAAGGAAACTACAAATAATACAAACAGTATGATCCTATTTTGTTTAAGAAAGGCATCCTTAAAATGTTAATGACTGCCTCTGATTACTGGGGTTATGAGTGTCCTTAATTTTTCCTTTTTTTCTTTTTTTTTACTTTACAGTATTTTCTGATTTTCCTCCAGTGGGCTTATGAGCATGTATTATGTGTGTAATTAAAATCTGATTTAATGAATTAATGGTAGATCACAGCAGTTTTATGACATAGCTGTTTTACTATCCCCATTTCCACTCAAGGGAAACCGAGGCACTGAGAGGTTAAATACCCAGACTGAGGCTACACAGCCAGAAAGTGGCAGGCCCAGGAACATTTTGCAGGGATTCCTAAAAGGAACAGCTTCATTTAAGAGATCCAAAAAAAAAAAAAAAAAAAAGGCTAGTACTTAAGCACAAACAGGAGACATAATTGTTTCTGATTGTTTCCAATAAATACTTAAACAAAACTTGGGTCCTCCAAGTATCTGGAGTCGACGTGTCTGGTACTGCAGAGCTGCCTCCCCCTTGGACTACAATGATATGATTCTTCCTTGTTTATCAACATATGAAATTGGAGTGTCAATGGTCAAACTTGTTCACAGCGAGCCCCTTCTCTAGAGCATTCCCTATGTCTCAGCTGACATGATCTGGCCAGGACAAAGATGACTGGGATTTCTCAAAGGTCAATGGTCCGTAAGAGTTAAGTATTCTACATGATTCTGCTGGTTTCCAACAGATCTTCTTTTCAACATTTCTAATTCTGTCTTCTAGAATTAAATTCCATTCTGACTCTGACTCTAGCCTCCAGGCTACCCAGCCACAACCCACACAGAAAGAATCACCAGCATTGCTTCCGAAAATCAGCATTTTAATAATCTATTTGAATCCAATGAGTGGAGAAAGAACTAAAACCGTTTTTTTCCCTTGAGATTTTGTTTACAAGAATAACAGATCGGAGGTGTCTCTTCCATAGGAAACTGACGTCCTCCATGTCCTCAGAGGTTTTTGTTTTTTTTCAACGCGTAAAAGTGGGATTTCAACTCATGGGCATGCCACACGCTTTTCACCCCCACCCCACCCTGTCCTCCTCTACAGGCGCATGTATTCACACACCAAACAGACTCCCTTCTGTAACTAGGGAACAGAATGAAAAAGAAAAAATCCACCCAAGTGGCCACAGATACCAGAAATAACCGAAGGCATTTTATACACACATTCGTCAACTTATATGCAAAAGGGGCAGCTTTGCTAATTGGAATCACAGCCAAGATTTACAAATGGCAGAGGCTTGAGCTGTCCCATATAGATAATTTAAAAAATCCTTCTGCTGGAAACTCCCCCTCATTACAAAAGTATGCAAACAATCTTGATATAAATGAAAAACAGGCGGCAGGGCTCTCTCCCGGGACAGGAGGGCATAGCTGAAATTCCCTGGGTGGAATTCACGCCTGGACCGCTGCCCCTCCCTTTCAGGACACAAAGGGAAGAATGAGAGAGAGCAGCAGGGTAGGAACCCACCTCAGCAGCAAGTGTGGGGGGACACCAGAGTCCACCACCCCAGGGGCTGGGTGCATGGTATGTGGCCAGCAGCAGGGAACTCAATGGCACGTGGGCCATACTGGGCTGCAGAGGTCCAAGTGCTGGGCATCCCTGGAGGGGAGCCTGGAATGGGGAGGCCCAAAGGGAGAAGAACGGCTGGTCTACTTTGCTCCCCCAGCTAAGGCCTTGGAACCAATGGCGGCTGCGAGGAAGAGGCTGGGGCATGATTATTGGAGGGTTATAGAGAAGGATACTTCCCTTGTGGACATAAGTGCACAAACCACAGCTATCTGTTCACCAAGGATGACTTCCCAGTCAAATGACTCCCACTCCCTGCCATTGCAGGTGCCAACAGAGCCACAGAGGGACTTGGCAGTGGGAACCAGCCCTTCCACCAAGAAATGCCGGTGCCACACAGCACAGCGGCTGAGGCACATTGGTGGGGGGTTCAGAGGAACAAGGACAAGAGAGGAGAGTAATCTGTGACCCACTTTGTGACCAGTAAGCAGATCGTCTGGGCTCCATTGCTACTGCCAAGCAACTGGGCACCTACTTCTTGGAAGAACCACACAGGGGTAGGGATAAGGGACGTGAGGCCTGGCCAGGGACGGATGAGGCGGAAGTGAGAGTTCCAGCTACAACATCAAACTTTAGGGGCTTGTCCGGGAAGTACCATCCTGCATTGAAGGCTCCAGGTAGGAGCACCTTTGGGCAGCCTGGTTCTGGAGTAGAGAGCCCAGACTGCCTGCCAGGGGAGAAACCAAGTGATTAGTGTGTCCAAACGGGGCAGGAGAAACTTTGCAAGATTGTCAAAGCCTGGCAGACAATTGGTCAACAAGGATTCTGAGCTATTCTCTAAGAAGGAAGGTACTGTAGCCCTCCCAGGAAGGTTCTCAGCATTCCTGGGGCACACCCCTTTGCCTGACTCTCACCTTGGAGCTCCCAAGGGAAAGGAACATCCCAACTTCAGCCAGTGTTATTTATCTAAAGTTAAACATGGGGAGGAGAGGTAGCTATAAAACCTTGAGCCAGCCCCTTACCTTTCCTCCCACCTCCCACACACACTTTGGGATGCAGCCAGATCCTGGGCCAGAGAGAGACCAGGAGGAGACAGGGTGCCAGAGGCAGGGCTGCTGGTCTCCCCGGTCCTTGGTCATCAGACTAGGCAGGACCTCAATGCATCTTGCCCAGCTGGATCTTCTTCCAGGCCTCGGAGGCTGTGAAGATGCATGAGTCCAGAATGCCGGCGACGGTGAAGGTCCCGCCAATGATGGCACAGATCTGAAAGAGGGGAGAGGAGGGTACGTGTCAGAGATCGTTGCTGGAGGAAGCATCAGGCAGAGCCGCTCACACCAGGAAGTGCTGAGCTCTGCTTAGACAGACATGCTGCCCCGAGACAGCCCCTCTGCTGGGCCTGTGGTCCAAACATACTGCAGCCCAAAGAAAACTACTTGCTGAGTAATGAATGATTACAGTAATAACCACTGACTTCAGTTCTTCTCATTTCCATATGGATCCTGAGTGAGGAGGGGGATTATTAGACCAATTTCACAGTGAAGAAACTGAGGCTTAGCCATCACCTCCCAAAGGTTCTTAAGTGAGTGGCAGAGCTGTGAGTTAAACTCAGGTACACCTTGACCTTGGTCTAATTTTATTGGCTATGTATGATCCCATTTTCACATTGAAAGGATGGAGAGTCCAAAGGCAGTGCCACTGGCCCAAGGTCATACCTAGCCAGGAAGTGAACTGTAGGACTTGAAGGCGGGTCTGACAGATCCAGGCCAAGCGCTGCCCATGTCTGAGGTCTGTGGCGCGCTGGAGGAACTGGGACCAAAAACTAATCGCCCACTCTGGGGAACCTGGACGGGCTGATAAGCTAATGATCGTGCTAATATAACTGCAAGAGTACAACAAAGCAAGCACCGAAAGCCCTCTGCAGCTATGAGAAAACTTATATTAGAAGGAAGTTTCTAGCTTGTATTTTTTCCTTTCCTTTTCTTTTTTTTAGTATTAGGGATGAAACCCAGGGCCTCGAGCATACTAGGCCAGCACTCTAGCATTCAGCTACATCCGCAGTGCCTCGGGCAGGGTTTCTAACAGTGCTCTTGACAATAGGGAGCAAACAATTCCTCTCTGGAAGGAGCTGTGTCCTGTGCATTGGGGGATGTTTAGCAGTGTTCCTGGCCTCTACTCACGAGATACCAGTACTACACTCTCCCCCTGGTTATGATGATCAAAATGTCCCCCAACATTGCTACATATCCCCTGGAGGTCAAAAATCATCCCTGCTGAGAAGAGCTGCAGAAGGAGGAAGCAATGAATATGGCCTGTTAGTCTGTACTTCTTAACTTTTTCTGCCACATCCTAACGACCACAGCAGAACAGCCAACACTTACAGGTGTGTGGGTCCAATACGCCCTAAATCCCCAGGTCAACCTAAAATAGTGATACCATTCATTTGTTTCTTTTGTTTTGTTTTGTTTTTTGAGATAGGGTCTTACTATGTAGGTCAGGGTGGCCTTGAACTCACAGTGATCCTCCTGCCTCAGCCTCCGGAGTGCTGAGATTACAGTCATGTGCCACTACGCCCAGTGAAACCACTCTTACACCCACTGTACAGCTAGCCAACAGAGGCGCAGTGACCCTGTATCACATATCCAGTGCCACAGCAAATGGCCAGATGGGCTCAAAACCTTGGAGTCTGTGCTTCTAACACGACATCCTCCTGCAGATTCTTACACATGAAACGCCCCAACTAATTGAATTATGTATGCTCCTGGGTTTAGGGTGGCTTGACTTGCACTAGTTTACTGGGGTGTAAAAGTGACCTCATACAACGAGTCTGTTTTTCACTTTCAGTGCAGTATTCAATGTATTCTGTGAGATATTCCAACACTTCATTATAAAATCCTCTGCATAAGATGATTTTGCCCAGCCGTTGGCTAATGTAGGTGTTCTGAGCCATGTTGAAGGTAGGCTGGGCTAAGCTACTCTGTTGGATAAGTTTGGTATATTAAAAGTATTTTTGATTTATAACACTGTCAACTTACAATAGGTTTATTGGGAAGTAACCTCATCATAAGTTGAGAAGCATGTGTACTAACTGTGCTTTGAAGGTGTCAAAACTCTATTTGCAACTTAATCAAACTAACGTTGTGTTTAAAAAGAATTTTTTTTTTCTGCCAGGGAATGAATCGAGGGCCTCGTACATGGTAAACATATACCCTACCACTGAGCTATTCCTCTCTTCCTTCTTTCCTTGTACTGGAGATTGAATCTGAGACCTGCACACCAAGCTCCATCCCCAGTCCATTTTTTTATTATTTACTTTTGTGACAACATCTTGTAAGTCACTAAGTTGCCCAGGCTGGGCTCAAACTTGCAATTCTCCTGCCTCAGCTTCCCAGAGTGCTGCGATTACAGGCACACACTACAATGCCCAGTTCATAAATTGCTGCCTTCTGATTTCTAAGAATCAAAACATGGATAACGGAAGGCAAAATAAGTCCATACACTGCTTGCAAGAAAACCTGAAATACCTTTTTCCCTTGGGCACCGAATTTATACCATTCATGAGTACCAATTGCATTCACTCCGTACACAGCAGGCACTTTATAGCTTTCTGCGGGAGGTGTCTCTGGCTGATACATCCACACTCGCCCAAGGTTGCACAGCCTGCATGGCTGAGCCAGGTGTGTTTGTCTCCAGAGCGCCCACTCTTTCCCCCACATCACATATTTAAGGCACATTTAGATGCTATAACTCAGAGGAAGCCAACAAACAGTTGGGCAGCCCTGGAGTCACTGTGGGTAGACGGCCAGCTGCTGACAAGCAACCACTGCAGGACTCTGGGAGATGGCAGCGCTGTCCTAGACCGATCAGTGCCAAGGGGTGGGAGGCCCAGAGACACAGCGAAGGCAGGAGGGAAGGGCACATGGAACTGGCATTTATTTTTTAAATGATATTTCCATGAGATGAGCTAAGCGGAGGCTTGCAAGGCCCAAGACAGACAGAGCAGGTCTGTATGGACGCGCTGTAAGTGGAGCAGCTGGCATTCCAGTAATAACAGCCCAAGAAACCGAAGCAGCCCTCCGGGGAGGGAAGAGGGTTGGCCATGCTGGAGGGATTATGATGAAGTGTTTCGAAGCGGGCAAGGCCTCTCCCTGCCAGCCTCAGAGCATGACGCAGGGGCACTTTTCAGGGAAGATGACGGCAGGGGAGCTGGTTTATTTTGGTAGAGGGGATCAAATGATGGGAGATTTTATACCACAAAATGCTTTTAGAGCTTGGCTCAGAGGATAGGAAAATATGACTTAAGTGCGATGGAGCAAAAAATAAAAAATAACCACATACACACACACAAACACATCTGTGTTCATCTACACACAATTTGGAACCCGGATGTCTGTGACTCACATACACCTGGCACCCGGGCTGAAGCCTTCTTTCCCGGGGCTGGGCTTGAGCACAGGGAGAAAACACATGCGTCGGAGTACATGAGGCAGTGCAGCCTGTGGGGAAACTGAGGCCCAGGGAGCACGGAAGCTGCTAAGCGGCTGGCCCAACCACAAAATGAGTTACTGCCAGTCTCAAGGCTAAGGGGGACCTTGTGGCAAGCTCTGTGTATGCCTACTGATGCTCCCCTCGGCCATGCCCCCCAGCATCCTACATCTGCGAAGGGGCTGGTCTCCGGTGGACTGAGAAGGTGTGGGTGTCGGGAAGCCTGGCACTTTCCAGGGGGATCCTAACGCTGAGAGAAATCCATAAGCTTGCCCCTGCTGGCATGGCCCCCTTGCTTTCCTGACCACAGTCCCCCAATCCTCAAGGGGGTGGTATGTTCTAAGGCTTGCAGTAGATGCCTACATTCATGGGTGGTCCCAAACCAGATAGATACGGGTTTTTTTCCCTACACACAACACCTATGAGAAAGTTAAGTTTATAAAATAGGCACAGTATGATTAAAAATGACTAATAATGAAAATTATTTTAAAACTGTGAACTGTTTATTTCTGAAATTTTCCCTTGCATCTTCAAGCCGGGGGCTGAGGGTATAGCTCAGTGGCAGAGCACTTGTCTAGGAGGCACAAGGCCTTGTGTTCAATCCCCAATACTGTTAAAAAAAAAAAAAAAAGGGACTGGATGACCATGGATAACTAAAATTGTAGAAAGCAGTGCTGTGGATGAGGAGACCACTGTGTTTTCCCTTTAACCTGTTCGGGCCTCCCTGACATGTGCACATGCATAGGGGGTGAGCTGCATGAGGTGTCGCAGGGTCCCAGGGAGAAGGCTCCCTGATTTGACAGGGAGGAAGACAGATGCTGCCACATCTGGACTCACCCGGCAAAGCAGCTGGTTATGACTGTCCCTCGGCCTGAAAAGGCCACCATTGCTACATCTGGGGAAACACAGGAAATGCTGCTCCACGCTGCACCAGGGCTGTACCATTTGCCCCCCTTGGAACTGGGCTGAGCATAGTGGTGGCAGCATAACAGGCCCCGCCACACTTACACGTGGATGATGTGGGAGCAAATGTGCGGACCAGGTAGAATTAGAGGCCACAGGTGACACTGGATGGATGCTAGAACAGACTGAAGACAGGATGGGTGCTGCTGGTAAAAGGGAATGTGGCAACTCAGCGTCTCCCCGACCTGGGGGAACAAGGCCCAAGATGAACAGGAATGAAGGGAAATGTACAGCTGGAAGGCGGAGGCAGGAAGATTCCAAGTTTGAGCCCAACCTGGGCAACTTAGTGGCTTAGTGAGATCCTCTCTCAAAATAAAAAAATGTGCTGGGATTGTAACTTTGTAACTTAGTGTCAAGGCCCTGGGTTCAATCTTCAGCACTCCCTTCCCCCAAAGACAGAAAGCAGACAATAAGTTTCTAGTCTATAGCTCCTCCTGTGCACAGCGGGGCCAGGAGAATCAAGGCTCTCTCTCTCTGGGGGTGCAGAGGACAAGGCAAGGAGGGCTGCACCTCCTTTACTGTCAGTAATCAGAGTGGGTGGGAGGCGAGGACCGGGGAGTCCATTGGGGTCTTCAGCGGCTGAGTCGTGGCTGTCATTTATTTACAAACTCTGGCCATGAAAGAGCCTTTTGAGGCTTCGGCTTCTTCATCTATAAGACAGAAAAACCACTCCTGCCTTGCTAATTGTCATTCTGCAGAAAATACCTCTGGAGTGCTCCAAACCTAGTAGATGCTCAGTAAGTGACACCTAATCTCATCTTTTTAAAACAATTTTTTATTGTTTTTGTGGTACTGGAGATTCAACCTAGGGCCTTCATACTGAGCTACATCCTCAGAGCTTTTTTATTTTTTTATTTTAATTCAGGGTCTTGCTAAGTCACTAAGTTGCCCAGGCTGAGCTTGAACTTGTGA